>JAODAL010014496.1:0-87285 GCA_025379985.1 Phyllomedusa bahiana | reverse complement strand
CTCTTTTCTATGGGGACATAAACTTGCCTATGGGGACATATACCTACCTATAACTTTTCTATGGGGACATAAACCTGCCTATGGGGACATATACCTGCTTATAACCTGCCTATGGGGACATATACCTGCCTATAACCTGCCTATGGGGACATATACCTGCTCATAACCTGCCTCTGGAGGACATTAAACTGCCTATGTAATTTTATTGGTATCTATTTTTGAAATTTACTAGTAGCCGCTGCATTTTACACCCTAGGCTTATACTCGAGTCAATAAGCTTTCTCGTTTTTTTGTGGCAAAAGTAGGTGCCTCGGCTTATATTCGAGTCGGCTTATACTCGAGTATATACAATAGTAAGTTAAATAAAAAATATAGGTGATGCATTCCTGTGACGGACACGGCTTAGCATTGACCTTGAGTATACAGGTTTTTATTTTGTTTTTCATGTCTGCATTCTTAATACTTTTTTTGTAGGCTGAGATGTATTTTTTTATTGCACCATTTTATATTACTGTTCTTAATTATGTGAGAGGAATGGAGAAAAAACCAAATGTTTTTTGGAATTTGTTTTTTCAACATTCTTGGTATGGCATGAATGATGTTTCCTTTATTTTGCAGGTCTTTATGATTACAGTGATATAAAATGTATACAGTGTTTATGTTTTATTACTATTGTACAATAAAAATACATTTTATATTTGCTTTTGAATCATTGCATTCAGAGAGCCATAACTTTTCATAACTTTTTATTTCCTGTTGACTGTCTGAGATCTTATTTCTTGAAGGACAAGTTGTACATCAGCACCATTTCTAATGATTTTTTTTTCTCTTTTCAGAGACCAGATGAACAAAAATGACATTTCAACCATAGGTTTTAGATTATTTTATTATGACATTCATTGTGTGTGACAACAAGGATTATTACAGTTGCAGTGATGCCAATTATGTATGGTTTCTTCATTTATCCTATACAAAAAGCATTTTTGTAAGAGAAGAGAGATCGTGCTGCCTTTTTTACCTGGGATTTTTATTAAATTTCTCTATAATCTTTATCAATGCTCTTTTTTTTTTTCTTTTTACTTTTATGGTGCTATTAAGAGACTTTTAACTTGTGGTTTTCAAATTACTACTAGAATACATATCAATATATCTTTATTGCAATGTATTATGTCCAGGACTGGGACAAGGTATTATGGTGCCATAAGCTAATAAGACATATAACCCCCCCCCCCAAATGGAAAATTTAGCCCATTCCATGCCTCCTTGTGCCCCTTCTTGCCTGGAATGAAGTGGCGCCTTAGACGGTTGGCCTATCTTCGTCTACCCATTGTCCTGGCTCTGATTATGTCTATCACAGTTACCATGACTGGCAGTCTATTGGTTGTCTTCCTTAGGCAGAGAATTAGAAGTTAACATACATGACAGACCTGGGACCTATTTTAGAACATGATCGCAGAGTGCTGATGGGCTTATAAAGGAAACTCCTTGCCTCTGTAAAACCACCAAGGTCCCCCACTTGATCTAGAACTAATAGGGTGAGGTGTTGGCTGGATAATACAGGTGGCATCTGCAAATGAAAGCACAAACAAAGCTCTTGTGCCCGCAACATTACTCCTCACAGTGATATTATGGAGCAAGGCAGAGAGCACTTACATATATATTGTCAGTACTGGCCTATTAACTGTCACAGATGCCCCTGCGACCCTCGTCCCGGGTCACAGGCGCATCCGTGCCCCGCTGCAGAGTGGTGCCGCGCCCCGCACGTCGGGTCGCGGCGTGCTCGTCCCCCTGCCGGTGCCCAGGTTCACTTACCCGGCCACGCTCCTGCTCCGGCTGTCTCTGTCCCCCGGCACGCGCAGTCCTGCTCCCTAGGGCGCGCGCATGCCAGCAGTGTTAAATGTAAAGGGCCAGCGCATCGGTAATTGGCTATTGTCGGCCGCTTCCCCTATTTAAGCCTGCCTCTTCCTAGTAACCTCGCTGGATCTTTAGTGCCCTTTGCCTATAGAGAAAGAGTTCCTAAGCCTTTTTCTGATTACCGTGTACTGTACCGTTTGCCTCCGTCCCTTGACCACGAATCTTGCCGCCTGCCCTAACCTTCCTGCCTATCCACAACCATGAACCATTGCCGCCTGTCCTGACCTTCTGCCTGTCCTCGACTACGAGCCTGCCTTCTGATTTTGTACCATGCTACACCTCGGCTGTCTCTGCGAGCAAGTCACGTCTGGGGTAGCGACCTGGTAGAATCCCGCCGCAGCAAGTCCATCCCGCTTTGCGGCGGGCTCTGGTGAAAACCGGGACCTACTTAGATTCCGCTCCCTGGCGTGGCTTACGCCATCGTTTGCAGCGGTCCAGAGGATCCACTACCCCGACCGTGACAGTAAGAACCGGTCATGGATCCCGCCAAGGTGCCTCTACCGAGCGTCTCTGACATCACTACCATCGTGGCCCAGCAATCGAAGCAGATCGCGCAGCAAGCACAGAAGCTTAACCAGCGGTCTACTATGATGCAGCATCTCCTCACCACTCAGCAGCAGCAGTCGGCTGCGGTGGTCCCTCCCGTGGCAGCCGCTCCGGGGTTGTCTGTTGGTCCTAAACTCCGGTTGTCCATGCCGACAAAGTTTGATGGGGACCTAAAGACCTGCAGGGGCTTCATCACCCAGTGCTCCCTCCACGTGGAACTTATGGCTGGTCAGTTCCCGTCGGAAAGGTCCAAGGTGGCCTTCGTGGTCTGTCTCCTCTCCGGAAAAGCCCTGCCCTGGGGAACTCCTCTCTGGGATCGAGGCGATCCGGTCACAGCTGATCTTGCGGCATTCCTACAGGAGTTCCGCAGTGTCTTCGAAGAGCCTGCCCGCGCTTCGTCTGCCGAGACTGCCTTATTGAACCTACAGCAAGG
The DNA here is from genome assembly GCA_025379985.1 of Phyllomedusa bahiana. Classification (NCBI taxonomy): domain Eukaryota; kingdom Metazoa; phylum Chordata; class Amphibia; order Anura; family Hylidae; genus Phyllomedusa; species Phyllomedusa bahiana. The sequence continues at coordinate 84,392 of JAODAL010014496.1, read as the reverse complement.
AAACTCCTCTGTAGGTGACTATTCCATGCAATTCCGCACACTAGCACCGGTGTTGGCTTGGAACGATGCAGCATTGTGCGCCACGTTCAAGAAGGGCCTCTCCAGCCAGATTAAGGATGCCCTCTCCACCCGGGACCCTCCGTCTTCGTTAAGTGAGCTCATCCATCTGGCAATCCGGATTGATATCCGTTTCGAGGAGAGACGTGAGGAGCTCCGGCAAGAGCATGAACCGGTCCGAACACGTCGTCTACCTCGTCTTGCGCCGGTGTTTCTACAACCTTCACTCGCCCTTTCCAGCCAGCCGTGGAAGAGGCCATTGCAATGTGGATAGAGCCCACCTGATCTCCGCAGGAACTTAAACTTCAACGACGTAAGGAGAACCTATGTCTCTACTGCAGCAGCCCTAAACATCTCTATAATGCGCAGATTACCTTATTGTTGACGTAAATTGCATGCACCTTCTGTTTTGGTCTATGTGAGTCTTCCACCCCTCACATATCTCAAATAGCAGCAGCAATGACCAAACTTGAATAAACTTTCACTTCTTTAATCATTAGACGATATAAAAACAGACAACAGTCTTGTAAACATAGAAGAAAGGTGCAACACTTATCACGCGTTAGCGTAGTCCATATTCTCAGCAAAGCTTAGCATTGAGATTAGCTGGAGAGCAAGAGCCGCCCGCACACCCCTGTGACGTTTCGAAGACTGAGCTTCTTTTTCAAGCATGGGGTTGCCCGCTCAGTCCGCAGCGACCGGGAAACGAGCGCACCTAGGCTTCGTGGGAGAGGCGTCCCTAGGTGTGAGCAAACCCTCTCCTCATTTAAACATACCCTTCCTGGTCGGCACTGGGTCTGGTACCCACTTTCAAGCTTCAGCCGTCTTGGACTCTGGGTTGGCTGGAAATTTCTTGGACGCTGCCCTGGTCCCCCTGGAGAAACCTCTGGCCATCTCCTCTGTCAGTGGGGAGATCCTCAGCGATCCAGTCCGCTACCATACTGAGCCTTTGTTCCTTCAAGTGGGGGCACTTCATAAGGAGAGACTTATGTTTTTGTGTTACCCCGGTCTCCCGCCCTTCTTTATGGGTCTTCCCTGGCTGCAGCGCCATGCTCCCGGACTCAACGGGAAGGGGTGAAGTCCTGGCTTTTGGGGGCCAAAGGGGTCTGTTTTGGTGGCACCCGCCTGGTTTTACCCGCCCCCCGCTAAGCCTCTGGGGTCTTCCCGCACCGTAAAAAGATGTGATGTCTTCTCCGAAAAGCAAGCGGAGACCTGCCCCACATCCCCCCCTAGATTCCCTATTACCTTCCCCCGGAAAACATGTCCCAGGGAGCAGGGTTACCCCTTCGTGCCGAGACCTTGGCTAGCCCCCCTACATAAGGGAATCTCCAAAGGGTTTATTCATAAGTCCTCCCCTCCGTTGGTGCCGGGCTTTTTTCGTAACGAAAAGGAGGGATCCCTGCTCCATGATAAATTTACTGCGGTCTCAACAAACACCATAAAGAATCGATACCCTTTGGGCTTATTACGAGCTTTTTACCGGCTCCGGGGACCCAAAGATTTTCCCCAAAATGGATCGAGGAGCCTATAACCTTTTGGGATTCTTGAGGGGACGGGGGGGAAGACGGTCTCAAACCGGATGGACACTTCATACCTGGTCATCCCCTTGGGACTTGTAATGCCCCTGCAGTCTTCCAGGAGTTTGTAAAACGACATCTTCGGACCTCCTGTACACCTTGTGGTTGCCCTATTAAATGACATCCTGACTTCTCACTGTCCAAAAAAAAAACCCACCAGGCCCACATGCACAACTCAGGTTTTTAGTGCAAACCATTGTATCCCAAGCTCGAAAAAGGCCTCTTTAACAAGACAAGTCCCCCTTCCGGCAAAACCCTCTGACCAGGGTCACAGGGGAAACCAGCCCTTTGGGGTGGCCCCTGATGCAATGGCCAAACCCCCCAGACGGGTTTGGGGGCCCAAACAGGGGTTTTCCTGGGTTTTTGCAATTATTACAGGAGTTCATCCCGACTTCTCCCCTGGTGGTCCTTTGTGGCCCTCACGAAAAAAAACCTAATCCAGCAGCGGGCCTTCCGGGCCAGGGGCATTCCAAAAACTAAAAACTCCCTTTCCCACCGCATAATCCTGTCGGGCGGACCCGCAAACCCATTCTCGCCGAATAATGCCTCCATCAGTGGGAGTTGGAGAGTCCCACGCAAAAAGGGGCCCACAGGAAAAACATCACGTGTGGCTTTTTTCCAAAGAGTTCTCGGCCGGGTGGAAAAAATTACACTATTGGAACCGGTAGTTTTTAGCCAAAAAAACGGGCATTGGAGGAATGGAATTATCTGCGGAAGGTGCTCGAATCCCATCTGATCTACTCAATCACAAGAACCTCCAGTCCTCCAGAGGCTCACGACTCAACCCGCGCCAGTCAGGTGGTCGCCTTTTTCTCCCGGTTCTTCCAGACTTCCAGACCACTTCTGTCCACGGAAAAAAAGTGAAGGCAGACGCCCCTTTTCGTGCCTTGACTTGGGGGGTTTGAAGAAATTTCTCCAACACATAATCCCCCCCAAGCGTCTTTTCAACCCCGCTCCCGTCGACCCCCGAAAGGGCCCCCTGGGAAGACATACATAAGCCCGCACTTTTAATTATCCGAATTGGGGCACACTGCTCATTGGTGGGCCGCCTCCCGATGGCTCGCAAAAAATTTTTTCCCCGAACTCGGTTCTATTGGGGCAAGACCCGCTAAAATTAAGGAGTTCGTTGATCGTGTACCTCCTGGCCCCGCAACAAGACACCCGTCACAAGCCGGCGGGCTTTGCACCCCCCTACCCCCTCCCTACCCCAACCATGGTCTCACTGGCGATGGGACTTTGTAACGACTTCCCTTCGCCGTAAAACCGTTGTCTGGCGGTCACAGATCTTTTCCAAAATGGCCATTTTGTCCCTTTGCCGGCCTGCCTTTTGCCCCCCCCCTTGCCGAGATGTTTTTTCGCCCCCATTTTTTGTTTCACGACTTCCTAGCAGATCGTCTGGTTGGGGGGTTCATTTGTTTCCAAAAATTTTGGGGGCCCTTTGTTTTTCAACTCCAGGGAAAAAACTTGATTTCTCCCGGGTTTCCCCCTCAATGAAAGGCCAGGTGGGGGAGTCAACCAGGTTCGGGGGGTTTTCCTGTGCCACTGGGCCAACTTGCTTCCCTGGGGGGAATTTTCGAAAATTTTCCCCAGACCAGTCCGCGGGTCCTCCCTTTTACATCGTGTACGGCCTCATCTCCGCCCACCCTCCCGGCACCCCCTTGAGGGTTCCGGCGCAGATGCACTGGCCAGGGACATGAGGGCCAGGTCCCCCGACCCCCAATCTCTCTCCGTGCTTCTGACACACAAGGCTCAAACGATAAAAGAAGAAGTCCCCCCCACTTCCCCCGGGGAAAAGGTGTGGCTTCGGCCAAATTTGGCCCCCAAGATCCCAACCACAAACTGGGACCCCACTTTTTGGGACCTTTCGAGGTCCTTAGCGCTAAACCCGGGGGGCCATAAAACCCCCGTCCCCACCTACCAGGGGGATCCCAAATCCCCTTTTATTCTCGCTCAAAACCCCAGTCCGAATTTTTTTCGGGAAAGGGGTCCCTCCTTATCTGTATAGCCTTAATGTCTTTGTGGGCAAGGAAATCTTGGATGAGGAGGACTAAGGGAAACAATATTTTCTCGTTGACTGGAAGAGGGTTTGGGCCCGAGGAAAGGGCTTGGGACCGGGCGAGAACATTCTGGACCGTAATGTAATCCAGAAATTCCTCCAGACAACAATGAGGGGAGGTACGGTCACGGATGCGCGGAGGCGCTCGTCCCCCTGCTGGTGCCCAGGTTCACTTACCCGGCCACGCTCCTGCTCCGGCTGTCTCTGTCCCTCGGCGCGCGTGGTCCCGCTTCCTAGGGCGCGCGCCGGCAGTGTTAAGTTTCAGAATTGGCTATTGCCGGCCGCTGCCCCTATTTAAGCCTGCCTCTTTCTAGTAACCTCGCCGGATCTTTAGTGCCCTTTGCCTACAGAGAAAGCGTTCCTAAGCCTTGTTCTGATTACCGTGTACCGTACCGTTTGCCTCTGTCCCTTGACCACGAATCTTGCCGCCTGCCCTGACCTTCCTGCCTGTCCACGACCACAGACCATTGCCGCCTGTCCTGACCTTCTGCCTGTCCCCGACTATGAGCCTGCCTTCCGATTTTGTACCACGCTACACCTCGGCTGCCTCCGCAAGCAAGTCACGTCAGGGGTAGCGACCTGGTAGACTCCCGCCGCAGCAAGTCCATCCCACTTTGCGGCGGGCTCTGGTGAAAACCGGGACCTACTTAGATTCCACTCCCTGGCGTGGCTTACGCCATCGCTTGCGGTGGTCCAGAGGATCCACTATCTCCGACCGTGACATTAACTATTATACTATACATTTAGATAAGCAATATTTGCAATAATTAAAAAGATGAACCATGGAGAGTATACTTCCTGTAATTGTAGATATCATGCAATGTATATACTCTTTAAAAAGGGGTTTTCTCAGACTCTATCACTTGTGATCTATCTTAGCATAGGCCATGAACGTCTGACTGATGGTGATGCCACATCAGTATTGCTGCCCCATTATTGTTTAACCAGGCAGATACTGAGACACTATGCGTAGTAATCTGGATCAATCTATTTACTGTATTTTTGACTATAAAATGCATGGGACTATAAGACGCAACTAGGTTTTAGAGGGGGAAAATAGGAAAAAAAAATTTAAGCAAAAAGTGCGGGCTGAACTGTGGTTTTTATTGGTATCATTTAGGGATAGATCCGACTTTTTGATCACTTTTTATTCCAATTTTGTTGGGGATATTAAATGACCAAAAAAACGCAATTTTGGTGTTTGGAATTTTTTTCTTCTATGATATTCAGCATATAGGATAAATGATGTTGTATTTGAATAGATTGTACTTTTATGGATGTGGCGATACCAAACATGTGTGACGTTTTAATTTTTTTATTTGTAAAACGGCAAAAGGCGGTGATTTTAACTTTATTTTTTTAACTTAAAGGGAATCTGTCGCCATTTTTTTTTTTACTTATTAAATCAAGACCCTGATCCATATTCTTTTCCTCTCAGTCGTTTTTATTTACTGATTTTAGATTTCTCAATTTGGCCATCTATATATGATTGTGGGGAAGACATTTTTGCTTGCACTGCTTTAACAGCAATCAGAGAGATACTTTACAGCATCTACATGCACATAGGATTCTTACGACAGATTCTGTCCCATAGACTTGCATAGACTGTGAAGGGAGAGCAGGAGCTGTGACATCTCCTCTTGTGACTGGTGGATTCTGTGTTATCTGTACACAATGGTGTCTCCTTTCAGTGTGACCCTGCTTTTACTGATAATGAGCAGACTGCTGAAAAGCTCTCTAAACAAAACAGGAAGTGTCAGACAATTATTAGGCTTAGTGGCCAAAGTGAAAACTGCAGGACTTAAGAATTATTTAAAAAAAATACTGAAAGTGATATGGAAAATTAAAAAAAAACTAACCAAAAATATCTAAAAAAATGTGTTTAACATAAAAATGTGAGTTAAACAATAAGTCATTTTTTGATGACACATTCCCTTTAATACTAAGTCCCCCAGGGTACTTGACCACTAGGGGTCACACTTCCTTGTCCTATTGTACTGCTGTACACAGAGACTTTCATTCATTACCTATTACACCCTGCCATAGGCAGGATGTACTAGGTGGACATACGTGGCAGCTGCGGAAGTCTGCATGAGGCTTCAGCTGTCATGGCACCCGATCACCCCCCTGCCAGAGGTGTAACTTGAAACTCCTGGCTCCTGGTGCAAAAAGTGAAAGCTGGCCCCCCAACTACCATGTACCATTTACAATATTGGTGTCTTCTTATGTCGCAGGAGGGCTTTTGGGCCCCCTCAAGCTGCAGGGCCCAGTAACGACTGCTGCCACTGCACCCCCTATAACTACGCACCTGCCCCCTGCAATTACATTGCGGGGGATTATCAGAGAGAGGCATTCAGCGGGCAGCGTCTAAGATGTTAAGAGCAGGGATGGAGCCGGGTCCATCCTTGCTGCTATCTACGGCCGCTGTCCGCCCGCTCCTTGCAGCCGCTGCCTGCCTGAACCTTGCAGCCGCTGCCCGCCTGCATCAGACTGCAACTGCCGCCGCCACCCGCATTGAACTTAAGCCGCCGCCACCCGCATCAAGCTATCTCTAACCGGCAGAAGGCTGGAGAGGAGCAATGCTGCGGGAAGCCGCCGGCTGGGTTTAACCCTTTGAACTCCGCCACTAGCTCCCCGCAGCATCGCTCTATTCGAACCATAAGATGCACCCCTGTTTCTCCCCAAATTTGGGGTGATAAAAGTGCATCTTATAGTCTTAGAGTATGAGAAGGATGTAGTACCGGCTTTACCAAGAAATCACATGTGACACACAATAGATATTAATATAATGGATAATAGATATTAATGGCATGTCTAACTGATATACTGTTAATGCTTATGGTAGAAAAAATCCTTTACTATACTTCTATTACTAGTAAGAGAGAAGCTATTTTTGTGCTACAACAAAAAGGAACACAAGCGCCCTAAGTGTGAACTGTTTAGGCCTTCCTTACTCCTATGTCCTGGATCTTATTACCTGATGAAGTAAACAAAGGGTGTTTACGAAACGTATTGTATTTTTAAAAAGTTGTTATGCCAATTAAAACTGACACTTTACAGTGGTAAGTGCCCAGTGATTAGTTTTTATTTTTATATTTTTTGGGGCATATTTGTTCTTTTTCACAATAGCGCTGGTTTTCTTTTTGTGGTTTGTTAAAAATAGTAAGAGAGAAGCGTGACAGGGAATTCAAATTCCTGGTAACTGTAATATTTAATTATATCTATTCTTACAAATCAAATGCTAATACAATCAGACTCTGTTAAAGAAAAAAGCTGATTAAGCACCTAAACCTAAGGCCCGGTTCACACGGCTTATTGCCGATGTAATTGCAGGGACGGATTTCGCCCCGCAATTACGCCGGCAGCCGTGCAGCGGGGGTGGGGGGCCGGCATCTCGCCGGCCCCATAGACATGCATTATCCACGGCGCGTACACGCCGTAAATAATGTGCATGTCACTTTCTCCCCCCCGCGGCGGATTCGCCAAGCGGGAAGGAGAGACGGAATCCATAGTTCTCTATGAGAACTGTGGATTACCGTAGTTACTGGGATGGATTGGAGCCGTATTGCAGCGCAAATACGACGTGCTCCAATCCACGCCCAAATAAGCCGTGTGAACGAGGGTGCTTTCACACAGCGCAGTTTTGCTGCAGCTTTAACTGCGCTCTAATTTAACTGCCTTTTTTACCAACAAACTTCTTTCAGTTGTCTAAACTGTTTGGAAAGTGAGTAATTAATTAGTGTATTTGTAATCCACAAGACTTCAGACATGGTAATTGATTACTTACGTGAAACACCTTTCTGATCTCTTTCCTTTTTTGTTGTGTTCTATGTCTTCCCCTGTCTTAGTGGTATACGTTTTCTTATGTCAGTTTATGTGTAGATAGCCGCCTATTATAACAGTTTAACACACTTACAAAGTTGGAGCCAATATTTAGAGAGCTTGAATTGTGATTTATTTTTGTAAATCGAATTTATTTTTGTTACATTGCACAATGTTCATACTAAGGGCTTGCTCACACGGCGTTTTGGATCCTTTTTACGGATCCGTTTTTGGCACTTGAAAAGCGCATCCGGAAAGCGGATCCGCAAAACGCAGCATTGGATACTTTATTTGGATCCGTTTTGAATGCTTTTTCACTTGCTTTTTTCGCATCCGCTTTCCGGATGCGTTTTCAGAAGGACGGCGGGGGGGATCTCTCTCTCGCACCTCGTCCTCCCACAGCAGCACCTCGTCCTCCCACAGCAGCACCTCATCCTCCCACAGCAGCACCTCGTCCCAGCTCACCTCGTCCTCCCACAGCAGCACCTCGTCCCAGCTCACCTCGTCCTCCCACAGGAGCACCTCTTCCCAGCTCACCTCGTCCTCCCACAGCAGCACCTCGTCCCAGCTCACCTCGTCCACGCCGATCAGCAGCCCCCGATCTCCAGCGCCGCCGCTCACCTGCCCCCACGCCTCTTACCTGCCCCGCCGGTCCCGCGATCTGCGCCGCCGCTCACCTGCCCCGCTTACCTGCAGCCGCACCGGTCCCGCCATCCAGCCGCCACTCACCTGCGCCCTGTCCCGCGATCCAGCCCTGCTCACTGCGCTTTTCGCATCCGCTTTCAGGATGCAAAGCGCAGCTGTTACGTACCAGGAGGGTGGAGCGCTTTTGGGGAAGTGCCAATAGCGCACTCGATTATCTCCTATGGGCTTTCACTTGCGTAAACCGCAATAAGAATTGACATGTCAATTCTTAAAGCGGATCCGAAAAGCGCAGTGCAGGAGAGCTTTCAAAAGCGCATCGCTGATCTCCCGTGGGAACAGCGATGCGTTTTTGCCATTCAACTCAATGTTAATCACAGTGACAATTGTTAGATCCGTTTTACGGATCCGTAAAACGGATCCGTAAAACGGATCACAAAAACGCCGTGTGAACAAGCCCTAATACGCTTGTGTTTCCTTTTGGATACTTTCTGAAGTTTGTGACGGATTTGTATCTGTAAAAATTGTTCAATAAAAATTTACAATTAAAAAACAAAAAAAGCAACACCTTTCTGAACAATTTAGACAACTGAAAGAAGCTTCGTGGTAATAAAGATAGTTTAATTGGAACACAGTTAAAACTGCACCAAAACTGCGCTGTGTGAAAGCACCCTAAAAGGGTTTGAATTCTACGGTTTTACTAACCTCAGAAGATAATAAAAAACATCTGGTTCTTTAGAAGATCCTAAAATCAGATAAATACAACCTCAGATGAACAATAAGTCACAACAGATTCCACTGTGTCATTATTTAACAAAGAAAAACAACCCTAAACAGAAAAACTATGGGTAAATAAGTAAGTACATCCCATGAATCTGTAGACTATCAGTCTCTCACATTGTTCTGGAGAAATTTTGGCCAAATTTTCTTTACAATGTTGCTACAGTCCTTTGAGGTTTGTGGGTATTTGTTTGTGCACAGTTCTCTTCAGTTCCTGCATTTCAGTTGGGTTTGGATTGTAACTGGACCATTGCATGAACTTGATTCTTTTCTTTTTTTTTTAGACATTCTGGGCCACATATATGAACCTGTTTAGATCTAAGACTCATTTTTTGCCCGTAGGTTACTATGGGCAAAATAGTGAGTTTTGGACCTAAACAGTTTCATACATGTGGCCCAGAGTCTGTTGTAGGTTTGCTGGTTTGGTTCTGTTAAATGACCCAGTTTCGGTCCAACTTTAGCTGTTGGATAGATGGCCTTACATTTGACTTGAATACTTCAGTATACAGGAGAGTTTCTAGTCAACTCAATGACTTCAAGATGTCCATGTCTCATGGCTGCAAAAGAAGCCTAAATCATCACCCCATCACCACCATGCTTGATAGTATGTATGAGGTATTTTGCCAATATACTGTGTTTGGTTTTTGGGAAACACAGCACTGTGCATCTTTGCAATCTTAAGCCATGCTGCCCTGATCTCTTCTAAAGGCTTTCACCTGGAAACCAATTTGGCGCACAAATGTCGTACTAATCTATGCCAAGTTCAAACTGGTGACACACATTTTGGCACATATTTTTGTCTCACAACGGGACACATCTACAAAGTGCTGTGAGACACTTTCATACATACTGACAAATGCTACACTAACCTACTGAGAATTACAACTGTCTAGTCCGCGCCAGTTTTCATATATGTCGCCCAAAGTGTTTTTGTCGCGTTTTTGGTGTTTCTTTTCAAAATCCAAAGGCTCTGGGTATGATGTTGCTCTGGTATTTTTTCTCTTAGAATTCTCTGCAGGACCTAAAAAAGTCAGAAAAAATGCATGTTTTAAACACTCAAGAAAATATAATCCCCAGCAAAAGCCCTTGTAAAAAAGGGGTGTAAATGCACAATAAAAGACAAAATACAAGCACAATGAACATTAACTAAATGAGTGACAGTCTAGTACAGAGGGAAAGAGGACCCTGCAAATGAGGGCATACAACATATAAAGAAGAATGAGGAAAACAGAAGGTATGGAAGACACTGTTCCTATTGTAGTATAGTGGCTGCAGAGTTATCAGGCTTTTCTGAAGAAATGGGTTTTCAAGTTGCCTTTGAAAGTTTCAAAGGTGTGTGGGGAATCTAATTTGTTGGCGTAGTAAAATCCAGAGTATGGGGGATTCATGGGAGAAATCTTGGAGATGGTTATGTAAGAGACAGTCTAGAACAGAGCAAAGAGGAGGTTTTGTGAAGATCAGAGATTATGAGAAGGGTAGTCTTGGCAAAGATGAATAGTGGTGACGGGTTGTGGATAGCTTGCATGGTACCAAAACTTGGTATACTACCAAAACTTCTGCCTAAGGGTATGTTCACACGGTGTACTGCGTATAGTACACCGTGGAGGGGGGGGGCAGCCCGCTGGCTACATTGACATGCATTACTCGCGGCGCGTATTCGCCACAAATAATTGACATGTCACTTATCTCCCCGCACGCACAATGAGATTGTATGGTACGCGAGGGGGGACGAGGCACAATCCATATGGATTACCATACTTTCTGTGCACATCTCGCCCGTATTAGAGCACAAATACGTGGCGAAATGCATGCTGAATTTACGCCGTGTAAACATACCTTAACAGTTCTCTTGCAGACCCACTATGGGGCAGAGAGGTGTAAGTGCTATCAGCAAAACCTAATAAGTATGAGAAGGAGCGATTTGTATGGTTGTATGGTGGCAGCAGGGTTATCAGACTTTTCTTAAGAAATATGTCTTCAGGTTGATTTTGAAAATGTTAAAGGTTTGGGAGAGTCTTATGTGTTGGTGTAATGAGTTTCAGAGAAATATTGGAGATGGTTACCTCTTGGGAGGTTAAGGCAGAGATTTATGGTGGGACTGGCTGTGGACAGTCTTGTATGTCATTGTTAATGTTTTAAACTAGATAGCCAGTGGAGATATAGCACAGAAGAGTGGCTTAACCAGGTAGCAGTTGAGAATGGATTGAAGGAGTGTGAGGAGGCTGAAGAGAAGGATGTTGCAGTAGTCAGGGTGGGAGATGATGAGGGCATGGACTAGCATTAAGTCAAGGTTAAAAAAGAGGCAATTCAAGAAATGTTTCAGAGGTGGGCAAAGACTGGGCATAGTCAAACATTATCCCAAAGAACCAGACTTTTAGGACTGGAGAAAGTGTAGAGCTATTGACCGTGACTGATAGTTCTAGAGAAAGGTTGAGTAGAATGGGGAAAGAAGATAAATTCTGTTTTATCCATGGAGAGGTTTAAATAACAGAAGGACAATGACATTTGACACTCTGAAATCCTGGGAAGCAGAGTTACATCTGGGACAGAGAGGTTAATATGTAAATTTGGTATATTCCAGGATACCATACTGACATTACTTATCAATTGCTGAGATCTTCTATTGTGTATGATGTATAAACTATGCTATTTTTCTGTGGAAGATGTTGCAATTCAAAATTATGTCTCCCATGTATAAAAATGTTTAGGGTATTTATATATATATTATAAAATAAATATTATATATTTATATATATATATATAATATTATATTATATATCTATAATAAACACCTAACCCAAAAACCCTCTGCCCGACATTTTATTATATGTAAAATGAACTGCACTGTGTTAAAAAAAAAAATGCCGTTGCAAATTCTGGTTTGTTGTGTTGATCATATCAACATATCCAGTAGTCATAGAAGTAACTTGCAGTGGTTTTGTGTAAGGGATAGATACAGTATATCACAAATGTGAGTACACCCCTCACATTTTTTAAGTATTGTATTACAGTATATCTTTTCATGGGACAACACTGAAGATATGACACTGATACAATATTAAGTAGTCAGTGTACAGTTTGTATAGCAGTGTAAATTTGATGTGCCCTTACAATAATGCAACACACAGCCATCAATGTATAAACCACTAACAACAAAAGTGAATACACCCCTAAGTGAAAATGGACAAATTGTGCCCAAAGTGTAAATATTTGTGTGGCCTCCATTAATTCCCAGCACTGCCTTATCTCTCTAGGGCATGGAGTTCATTAGCGCTTCATAGGCTGCAGCGACTTGAATCCTTTTCCACTCCTCCATGATGACATCACATAGCTGGTGGATGTAAGAGACTAAGCGCTCCTCCACCTTCCGTTTGCTCAATAGGGCATCTTGGATGTGTGTTTGGGGTCATTATCATGTTGGAATACTGCGCTGCGGGAGGGGATCATGCTCTGATTCAGTGTGTCACAGAACATGCTGACATTCATGGTTCCCTCAATGAACTGTAGCTCCCCACAGCCGGCAGAACTCATGCAGCCCCAAACCATAATACTCCCAACCATGCCTGACTATAGCCAAGACAAACTTGTCTGTGTACGCCTCAACTGTTTGCCACCACACATCCTTGAAACCATCAGAAGTAAATACGTTTATCTTGGTCTCACCAGACTGCAGGACATGGTTCAAGTAATCCATGTCTTAGTCTGCTTGTCTCAGCAAACTGTAGGCTTTCAAGTGCATTATCTTTAAAAGAGGCTTCCTTCTGGGATGACTGTCATGCAGACCAATTTGATGCAGTGTGCGGTGTATAGTCTGAGTACTGACAGGTTAACCATCCCACCTCCTTTAACCTCTTTTTTCACATCCTCAGGCAGTTCTTTTCCATGAGATGTCATGTTGAACTTCCAATTACCAGTATGAGAGAGTGTTAGAGCAATAACAGTAAATTTAACACACCTGCTCCCCATTCACACCTGAGAACTTGTAACATTAAACAAGTCACAAAAGTGGCAAATTGGTATAATGTGTCCATTTTCACTTAGGGCTGTCCTTACTTTTGTTACCAGCAGTTTAGACATTGATGGCTGTGTGTGGAGTTATTTTGAGGGCACACCAAATTGACACTGTTATACAAGCTGTACACTGACTACTTTACATTGTATCAAAGTGTCATGTTTTAGGTGTTGTCCAATGATAACATATATAGAATATTTACACACATGTATCAGCAGTTGTCCTTACTTAAACTTTTACCAGTACATTGCTTAAATGCTGTAAGTGTTATAGCATATAAACGTGTCAGATTGGATCCTAATGGCCATGTCATATTTAGAAGATTAGCCTTATGGATGAAAGCTGTCTAGCAGTAAGACTGTCTTTGTTGCCTATAGCAACCAATCAGAATTCAGGTTTTATTTTTCCAGAGCACTATAAGCTTTGATTGGTTGCTATGGGCATCCAAGACCATCTTACTGCTAGACAGTTTCCATACATAAGGCCCAATGTTTGAATACGTTGGTCACCTTATAGTAATGTCTAATCAAAGAGTCAGAGGAGAAGAGATGGATCTTATCAGATTTGGCATTAAACGAGACAACTATGTATGTGCTGCAGGGTGTAGTGAAGGTGGCTTAAGGCTTGTCCCCACAGCATTGGTTTTCAGTCGGGTTTTCGGATTTGAGAACTGTCTGTAAACCGACTGTCAGCTATCCTGATAGGGTATGTTCACACGGGAAAATTTCGGCGCGCATTTCGTGTCATATTTACGCTCTAATACGAGCGAGATGCATGCTGAAATTACTGTAATCCATAGTTTTTATAGAAAACTATGGATTACGCCTCCTCTCCCTGCTCGTATAATACGATCGTATTGTACGCGCGGGGAGATCAGTGACATGCCAATTACTTTCGGCGAATACGTGCCACGAGCAATCACTGTCAATGGGGAAGGCTTCCGGCCCTCACGCGCCGCGGGAGTATGCGTGTATTAGCATGACTCCCAAATCACCCGGAGTAATTGCGGCCGTATTGTACGTGCTGCAATAATGCCGTGTGAACATAGCCATAGACTTTAATAGAAAATCTGTTCAGCAGGCCCCACTGAACGGATTTTCCGCTGGACCAGTTTTTACATGGCCGGCGTTCTGAAAAACTTAGAATATGTTCATTCTTACGCCTGGTTTTCATGTCAGTGGTTGAGGGGGACGGTGAATTGGCAAACCGCAGGCGGTACTGCCCCCAAAAACCACATACAAGATGTCAAAATACTGGCCGGATTCTTTAATCGGAATCCAGACGGTATTTGCATACTGCTGTGTGGACGCACCCTTTAGGGTGCATTTACACGGCAGAAATCAATTACCGGTCGGGAAATACCGACTGGTATTTGGTCTTTTTTTGGCAGGAGGAGGGTGGTTTTTGTTCAAGCTGTCCCCTTTATACTCACATGTTCATGTTCTGCCCAAAAACCGGGCGGAAGAATGAACATGTTCTAAGTTTTTAGGAATGCCAGTGGTGTCAAAAACCATCCAGCGGAAAATCTGTGCAGTGGGGACTGCTGCACAGATTTTTCATTAACATCAATGTACAAGGTTGGCAGTCGGTTTACAGATGGCTTTCAAATGCGAAAAACGTCTGTAAAACCTACTGTAAACCTGTGCCGTGGGGACAAGCCATTAGGTTGCTTTCATACATAGATCTTCATTTATCAAAATTGTCTCACTGTAAGGGTGTGTTCACACGGCATCTCAGTGCAGCACTTTTCAGACAAGGTTTCGACACTGATTTCCAATACTGTTTTCTTTGTGAAACACCCATACAAATTAATAGCCAGGGCACAAACCACGCTGAAAAACGTGGAAAAAACTGCACCGAGGTTTTGGATGAGGTTTTGAAGCTCTATATTGATTCCTATGGAAATTTTCAGCATTGAAAGAATTGACATGACGCTTCTTTTTCAGCGCCCAAAACAACGCGCAAAGAAGCACCTAAAACGCGCGTGTGTGAACTACAATGCTGCTTTACATAGGATTCAATCAAACTGATCTGGGGGCATTTTGGAGAACCCTAAGACAATTTTTGTTGCCCGTATCAACCAATCAGAGGCCAGCTTTTATTTTTCCTGAAAAGATATGAAAGCAAGTAAAGAAATAAAAGCTGAGCTGTAATGGCCTCATGTATGACCACTGTCTAGGGCTAAGACTTTCCTTGTTGACCATAGCTCAGAACTCAGCTTTCATTTTTTCAGAGCACTATATGAAATGAAAGGGGAGCTCTGAAAGTCTTTGACCTAGACAGTTTTCATACATGTCACCCTAGATGGTTGCTATGGGCAACAAAGACAATTTTTACTTTGAGTCAGATTTGATAAATAAGGCTCATAGTGTATTGGGGAAAAATGACAACTTCTTGTGTCTTTTTCCTGGCTTTTTACAAGCCTTTTTGGTTAAAAAACAATGTGGCAAAATGTTAGGTGAAAGTCAATAGTCCGTATGTGTCAAACACAAGACCTACTGGCCAAATCCTTCTCGCCACACCGTTTTATATGGTTTGCAAGAGCATAGACACTGACAGCAGGGATAGGCAAGGTCCAGGCGTAGAATAACTGGCTCTCCATTTTTCCTGGTGGATGCAGCCAGTGCTTTGTATAGGCGGCGGCGCCAGCACAAGGAGTAGACACCATCTTGGATAGCATGAATCTCCATCTCTGGCATGAATCTCCACACCCCTCTATTCAGGAACTAAGAGGTGATGGCACAGCCCTTACAGTCATACCCAGGGACCCGTTCTGCCCTCCAAAGTAGGAAACTTGGTGCTAAAGAGGTGGAAGGGGCTGGCTAATATACTGTACAACCTTAAGGAGATCTTGGCCTTTTACACCACAACCACATATCTGGTGGATCAATTTGAACTACTTTATCAGTAACCCAGACAAAAGATACATAGGGCGACATGTATGAACGGGACTGTGCCAGATATTTGGCGTCTTTTCAGCCCGATATCAGGAGCAGCCCCGTTCATACATGTTTACATTTCCCGCACGCCACTCTGGGGTGCATTACATAGCGCCTGCGGTGCTTTGTAATGCTCCTGATCTCGCGAGGGGGGGCGCACTATACGCGTAGTGAAGCTGCATATTTATAGCTTTGCTTCTCCATTTCTAGACGCATTACTGCTGGAACGGGTAGACCACTTTCAAAGTGGTTTACCTGAGCCAGAAATGTCACCCTAGCGCTAAAATACACCTGATTTATGACCCGCTGTAGAAAAGGTTCATAAATCAGGCACATTCTATTTATTTATTATGCGCATGAAATTTGGCGTGTGAACGCCAAATTTCATGCATGTTGCCCATAGGGTTTAGCAAGCCTGATGGGACACTTCCAGTTGATTCATTTGGTGCTTCATGGTATTTAACAATATGTTAAGGAGTAGTTACATTTATACAATTTACAGTTACAAATGGCGCTTTGAGGACAACCATAACGGTATGTGTAGACGACGTCTTGGATACGTTTATGCAATACGTAAAACTTATTGCGTCACACGCTACCAAAAACTTACCACAAAGTGTGATATGTCTTTGGATACGTTTTCTGGACTGCAAAAATGTATCCCTAGAGTTTCTTTTGCTTTGTGAATGTGTTGAACAGATCAAGAATTGACATGTCCGTGTAGCACAATGCAAAAACATATGCAAGACACGTATCGTCTAAACGACGATATGTATTTTACATTGTAATCAATGTAATCAAACTTGTACATTGTTAAATACGTATTGGGGTCCATTTTTCTATACGTGAAACGTATCCAAATACGGATTTAACAGACATTGTGTGAACATACCGAAATGCTGATGTGACTCTAGGTGAAAATTATTCTGAAATTTTTGCAGTAGGGTAATAGTAAATGCACTACAAACAATGCATCTTCTTTTGTAATTTTCTTTCCACATTGTAGGTACATTTTTAGGTTTGTTAAAAAAAAAAATACTCCATGTGAATGCTTTTTCAGGTAGTTGATTGTATTTTTCTCAGATTGACCTTCAGTTTTTTTTCGCTCCTGCATAAAATATATTTATTTATAAAAATGTTTGATGTAATTTTATGGTGTTTTGTACATGACAAATCATGTGATTCAAGGAGAAATGATTGATTTGTTACAGAAAGTCACAGAAAGCATAGGTGCTTAACCCCTTACAGACATATGATGTACCCATATGTCTGTCTCCATTGGCACCCCCACTGCATGATCACAGAGTGTCGATTGCTTCTATGTCTTGGATGTTTCATTTTTTTAAGGGGTCACGTTCATCAGAAACACAATTTTTTGTTAAAACCAATATTCTTAGAAAACTATATTTTTTAGAATATATGACAGCATTTTGATTTATTGTGGTTGTCCCATGCAATTGAAAACTATGTATAAAAACTCATTTCCTAGCTGTGAGATAAAACTCCTGAATTGCAGGGCAGACTAATTTCACTTTACTGTTGGTGCTGCTTATCTCTCTGTAGTCTCATTACAAATAGCAGGTAGTGACCTAATGATCACACTATTGTTCTCTGGACAGGGATGGAGAATGTTAGACTGGACTACAGGTCCATAAAAAGAGTAATACATAAAAGGAAAATTGGGTGATCTTTTTCTACACTGGAGAGGGGGTTTCTTCACATATATCAGGTCCAGCTGACAATATTCACATCTCTCAGGCTGGCCTGAAAGAAGAACTGTCATAAAGTCCTCTCACTGCTGTGTTATCAGAGCTCACTGATGAGAAGTCAGAGTCACAAAGAAGTCATGTACATAGGGGAATTAAAAAAAAAATTATGTAAAAAAAACCAACCAACCAATTAAAAAAAATCTATATAATAGTCGCAAATTGCTTGTCAATATGTGAAAAAAATGATGGTAATGTCCTTTTAAAATGCAGCATGCCTTAGGTATAACATTTTTTTCTGCTTGTTTTCTCATAGACTTTTCTATAGGACTTGAAAAACATCAGAAAAAAATGCATGTAATAAATGTAAGGCTATGTTCACACTTAGTGGAAAACGTGACATGTCACTTCTTTATGTGTAGGAGCAGATCTTGTCTCCTGCTTGTATCACTCTATCAGGATTAGCAAGAAATAGCAAAGCTAATATGTCAATCACTGCTATAGACTCACCCACAGCCTGACCAGAAATGGTGATTCTGAAGATGCCTGTGTATCTGTAAAATGGTGAGGCAAGCCCTTTAACTTAATTTTTTTTGGAACTTTGATTTCAAGATGAAGCAAGACTTAAAAAGAAAACAAGTAAAGGAAGGGAGTATGTATGAATTGCATACCGCTTGCATAGATTGCTTAGCCCATAGCTGTTTAGGTTTAAAACTCACTTTTTTGCCCATAAGTTACTTGCCCATAGGTTTTCATACATGTGGCCCTTAGTCTGTCTGCAAAATCTGAACCTAAAGCTAACCACAGACTTGAGATTTAGGTCTTTATTGCATTTTAAAATTCATGTAAAAATGTCGGCTGTTTAAAGTATTTTTTCTTTGGTTTTTATTACATACATTTTGGAGGCATTTTACTTTTTGTGTCATTTTATACACTAGTGTATTTTTCTGCCATTTCTAAAGTTCTAAAAAAAGGCAAGAAAAATGTTATATATATTAGAATATGCTTGATAAAAACTGACCCCAAAACAGTGAAATTGATGGTTTCTGCAAACCTATATGTAACATCTATAAAAAAAACAAAAAAACCTTTTATTTATTTTTATCTCACTTCTTTTTTGTACCAGATTTATAGCCAGCACCCTATTCAGATCAAATAATTGATGCAGTAAAAGTATCATCTTATGAGATTTTTTTTCTGGTGTGGTTATGTTCTGTAGAAGAGGCTGTACCAAAAAAAAATCCAGAAATAATTAATTTTTAGGTCTATTTTTCTCTGCTGCATTTCTCCCATCACAGTTTATGTGATTCATAGATCTACATATATACAGGTATTTCTCCTTAAAGGGGTTGTGTGAGAAACCGAAAATAAGAACATATCATGGAATACTAAAGATAAGCAGTAAATATCTGTCACAATCCAGTGTGTGAACTACTTATAAACGCTGTTATATCACATATTATCGGCATGTTGACTCTTTACATTTCCCACAAAGTCTGCTTCCTCCCAGCTGAACTATAGATTCTATATGATATATCCACACCAAATTTATTATATAGAGCAATGTGTACACACACACACACACATATATATATATATATATATATATATACATATATATATATATATACACACACATTTATACACACTCTCCTTTCTACACTGCATAGCCATCCCTCACACCACAAGTCTCTCTGGCTGACTGAGCACAGCACACATGCTCAGTGATGCCAGTCATCCTAACCAGCAAGTAACTCATAGTCTGTCCTGCTGCTGTACTCTGCAATCCAGGACAGCTTCCTGCTCAGGATGGAGCCCGGCAGCCATTTTACTCTGCTACAATAATTATCCCCTAGACAAAACGAGCAAACTTTTCTAATTAAAGGTATTTAGGCATTTTTTCATTAGACCTGTAGTTTATTTAAGTATTTTTCTTCTTTTCTCAGGGAACCCCTTTAGGCCGTGTTCACACGGCTTATTCCCGACGGATTTGTGAGCGCAATCCGGCTCACAAATCCGCCGTGAATAAGGGGCGGGACGGGGGCGGGGCCGGAGCGCGGCGGGGGCGCCGCTCCTCGGTCCCATACACTTGCATTATCCACGCCGCGTATTGTGTCTGGATAATGTGCATGTCACTTTCTCCCCGCCTGGCGGATTCGCCGAACGGGATGGAACGAAGGAATCCACTGTTCTCTATGAGAGCAGTGGATTACCGTAATGACTCAGACGGATTGGCGCCGTACTGCAGTGCAAATCCGGCGCACAGTACGGCGCCAATCCGCGGCAAAATAAGCCGTGGGAACGAGGCCTTAAATGCTTTCAAATGTGAATAAATACCACTAAAATTTTTTACATGCTTTCTCTTTAGCAGAAAAAAAAAACAAGTAAAGGTACAGTATATGGGGAAAAATCACCGACAAACAGCAAGTAAAGACATACAATCTACACAATGCTGCATCTTGAAAAAACTGCCAGTTACCAAGAGAGACAAAAAAAGCAAAAAATAAAAAAGTAAAAAGCCATGTATATAGTGCATTTTTTATTTCCCTGTTGGCTTCCAGCTGCTGCAGTTTTTGCCCCAAAATATGCAGAAAAAAGCTGCAAAAAATGCTGCATTGTTTTCAACAGTTTTGAGAGAAATGCAGCAATTTTTATGGCAAATTTTTTTTTAAATGGAGGACTTGCATTTCTCATTCCTCTGATTCCTCTATTTCTGATTTTGTCAAAAAGCTGTAAAAAAAGGCAATGGTGTTTTTCCCATAATTGCTGTGTGTGAAACCACTTTAAGTAATTGATCAGGACTTCAGTTAGGCAAGTACAAGGAAGAAAACGTATGCAAACAGGAGGTTCTAGACAGAAACGGACCATAGAAGATGCAGAGCCCTAATGTAAACAAGTGTAGCTGTTGTAAAATTGATGTGGGAAGATTGTGGTGTGTACTGGTTGGCAGCATGTTTGATTTCCTTAGAGGACATCAAGTCTAACACAGGTCGGTCATAGTTTATGCAACAGTTAGCCTGTATTGATGCACTCAGAAGCCAAGCTGGATAGCTGTACTCAGAGTTGAATAAACAGTTCCAGATGTCTAACTGCTTCATAAACAGATGTATTTGTAACTCTAGTCCCCAGGATATTCCAAAAGAGCTGGTAGCAGGTGTAACAACACAATTGCCCGAGCATGTCAATCTTAAGACTGAGGCTACAATGGACTCACCTCCTTGAACTTTGGGTGTTCTCATCATGTGAATGGTCACTGATTCCATAGGCACGAAATCAACAGAACTGAAAGCTCTTCTGTCTTGTGCATAACGCTGGCTTTAGCAGCTGGATATGCTCTGTTTTTAAGCCTTCTTATTTTCTGTTCTTAATTTCTGTTTCCTCTTTTCCCCTCTTTGAGCTTAACGTGGAAACCAAATGCAAAGAATACGAGGAAGGATATTGCAGAAGTTGTAGATGAGCAAGCGTAATCTTTGGCCATGTTCACACTTAGTGGCTCTTAAATGTTTTTCAGTGTTGTTGACCCGGAGTTTAAAAAAAATATAACATTTGTATTTCCACTTCATGTATGCATCTTTTCTATATCTCGCTTTTGTAATACTTACCTTATGTTAAGCACGCGATGCAGCGGCGTTACCGGACAGTGCGCATGTGCCGGATAGCCGGGCTCGCTGTGGTATTTTGGCATCTTTATGTGTGATGCGCATGTCCGGAAACGATGTTTTCTAGGCATGTGCATTTGTGCTTGATCGCTGGAAGTGGGGCGGCATGGTAGCGTTACAGTACTCTATGCGCATGCGCCGACACTTTCTGAATGCTGATTCATTAATATGCATTGTAAATGGAATTTTTATACAATTTCTGGATTATTCTTATTTATTACATAGCGATCCTTTGTATGTATTACTCCATTATTGATTTATGATGTCTGGGGCATCAAGTGAGTCTTTTATCATGTATAGCAGTTCCCCAACTCCAGTCCTCAAGGCCCACCAACAGGTCATGTTTTTAGGATCTCCCACAGTATGCTCTGACAATAATTAAATCACCTGTGCAGCATAATTACATCTCCTGTGCAATGCTAAGGAAATCCTGAAAAACTTGACCTGTTGGTGGGCCTTGAGGACTGGAGTTTGGGGACCCCTGATGTATAGGATATGTTCCCTATTGGCTGTATGATATCATGTGATGTCTGTTAGGTGGGTATAAATAGAGACCAATGCTAACACCTTGACACACCCCTTGAGGAAGCATTGGTGAAACGTGTGTTGGGGTGTCAGGTGTGATTCATTTGGAGCTATTTACTATCCTTGTCTGAGACCTTTTGTTCTCTCCCTTCCTATGCGGTCTAACAGGTATCCTCTGTATGTATGTCATAACATTTCTATATGACCGGAATAAGAAGGAGCCCAATTGATATACTATCTCCCCATGTTTCTACACCTGTATTGTTTTGATATTGTCCAGTTTTTGCTTTATTTTGATTTTGATTATTGTTTGTATTTTACTTTAATAAATCATTGATATCAAACTATGGTATTTAGTCCTCTTTTTTCTGTTTTGTGTGGTATTATGTAATTTTGACAATCACATGGTTTTTAATTTTGAATAATTTTGTTTGGAGGTACTGTGCATTTCCACTATAGTTCCTGGCCAATGTATCCTTTGCAAGCCTTTTTTGTATTAACATAGATTAGTAGAAGCATGTAGAAATTCAATAGTGGATTTTACCTGAAATTCTTCAACCACTCTTTCCCATGAGAGCTATCCTGAAAACTGTTCCTACAATATTTTTTAGTTATTTTTGTTGGTGGTGTGGGGTATGTTCACACAACGTATTTGCGGGGCATACTTCAGCATTGCAATGCACCCAAAGTTTGCCCCACAAATACCGTATGTTAAATATGTTAAAATCATAGCACTCAGAGTGCTATGATATGCCTGGCTGATAAGGAGGCTGGGCTGTAGTGTTGATGAAAGTACGTCGTATGAACTCACCCTTAATGTAAAGTTAGCCTTACAATGTGCTGACCATAAATCATAGCTGGCCTTGCTACTTAATCTCATAGTAGAACAACCAAAATAATAGAATCCAGGCTGTTTTCCTGTTATTGTTCTTTACTAAAAGCATTGTCTTGTATCTGGAATGTGCTGATTGTGCTAAATGGTAGCTATAGAGGTAGATTTCCAGGCCACCTGGCATCTGATATTGAAGCCTTGTCCCATTCACGAAATTGCTGTGATTGGGACATATCTATAATACAGCTGCTATTATGTGCATGGCATGCAGTAAAGAGAGCAGTGGAAACATAAGGATATGCCATCAAGATTGTAATCTTGGAAAAACCCTTTAACCCAACGATGTCACCTGCAGTACATGCCATAATACAATGTTCATATCTTCACGCACCCCTTATTATTATCTGATACCTTATGGACTTTTCTTTGCCTAACATACAGCTGGTTTCACACATAGCACTTTTGTGTGTTTTGTTTATTAGCCAAAGATGCTGTGGCCAGATACTGCATTCTTTTCTCTAGTGGAATATAAAATACACCATATACAATTTTTTTATGTGTTGTTTTTAGGGTCAGTTTTATATTTTTCAAAATGCAGCCTGGGTCTAGTGGTTTTTTTTTTGTTATTTTTCCCATAGACTTCTTTACAGGACCTAACTAAATAAAAAACATGAAAAATATACATACAATTCCAAAAAATACAATTCACATTAACACATTTAATTTTTTATATTTGTTTTTCATGCAGTTTAATATGCCCAAAAATTATTCTGAGCCAGATTTAATAACCCTATCCAAAACTTAGGGGGTCATGTATGAAAACTGTCGAGGTCTAAGACTTTCTTTGTTGCCTATAGCAACCAAACAGAGTTCCCCTTTTATTTTTTTCAGAACACTATATGAAATGAAAGGGGAGATCTGATTGGTTGCGCTGGGCAACAAAGAAAGTATTAGGGTATGTTCACAAGGCTGATTTTTTTACGCTGTTTTGGGAGTGTTTCCACTCCCAAAACAGAGTCAAAAAAGCCTCCAAAACACTCTAGTCCATTTTCATTGATTCCTATGTAAAACATCGTTATAGTTCACACACAACAAAGTTTTTACGCACGTTTTAGGTGCATCTTTGGACGCTGTTTTGCTAGCTAAAAAAGAAGTTGAATTTCAATTCTTTCTTTCAATTCTGCATCTTCAACACTGAAAATTGCCATAAACAAATCAATGGAAAACTTCAAAACCTTATCTTAAACCTTTTAGATGCAGTTTTTGGCACAATTTTTGCCCTGGCTATCAATTTGTATTGGTGTTTAAAAAACAAAAAACAAAAAAAAAACAGTGTTGAAACTTCATCCAAAACTTCATCTAAAAAGGCGCTGGCAAGTCCAGGAACAGCGTAAAGTCACTTAAAGGGGTTTTACTACGAAGTAAAATTGGATGTGGAAAGCTTGCAAATTAAATAATAAACATTTTTTACTATTTATCATTATTAGAATTTCTGTTCCATTTTTGGTACAGCTCATCTCTAGGGGATGCGACAAATGAAAAGACCCCCTCAGTCCTAGCTGCACATGCTCAGACATCACACCTCCTTTCAGGCAGCTACTGTGTGTATCTTCCCTGTTTAGCAAGTGTTCAGCCCCAGGTGCTGTCAGTTTTCTCCTGTCCTCTTTACTCTTCAGTAATTAGTCAAATAAATAAAAAGAAAAAAAAAGAAACCTCAATCAGGAATATGCATTGAGAAAAAATATTCACGTTTGGCTCCTGCAGGGATTTGAACTTAGGACTCCTATGCTGAAAGACAGAAGTGCTAACCACTTACCTACAATGCAGCTACTCACAGCTCTTTACATTAACAGACCTTTGCTTAACTAGAGTCGCTGTGGGTAAGGCATAGTGATGATAAGCCTGCTGAGATACATGATATGCAGTTCAAACACTCCCTCTTTTGAACACCCTGAAAGCTAAAGCAGGATAAATCAGGCATGAAATGTCTTCATAGTAAAACCCCTTTAAGAATGGATGATAAACATCCAAGTAGGCCTCTCTCTTTTTTTCTGCTAGCTGAGAACTTCAGGAACAATCATAAATTAAAAAAAAAAACATTAATTGTCATAGTTGCTTTTTATGGCAGATTTTACTTTAATATGTCTATTGTTAAATTTAGCCGTCTCTTTCACAAAACAATTTCCATCCCTATTCCAGCCCATATTATCTGCAGTTTCATCTTTCACTGAATGCATAACTACGAACATGTTAAATCTGGAAGATATTTAGTAAATGTGGTAGACTTTCTCCTGAACTAAAAATAAAAATGCTTGTGTCATTTGTTGTATTTCAGTTAACTAATATATTAGTACTGTATATACTCGAGTATAAGCAGACCCAAATATAAGCTGAGGCACCTAATTTTACCACAAAACACTGGGAAAACTTTTTGACTCGAGTATAAGCCTAGGTTACGAAAAGCAAGTAAGTGATGCCCCTTCATCAACCAGGACAGACTGCCTTAGCAAAGAGCAGCAACTAGAGGACTTGGTGCCACCATATATGAAATGATTGTCCCCAGTAATTAGCCACATTAGACACACACAGCTCAGCTACATGCACATTACACACAGAAGGCTCTGCTACACACACATTACACACAGCTCTTGTCACGTCAGAGGAGGTGCAGTGGGCCCTGACTGTACCCAGCCCACTGTCCCTGCCTACTTGGCGTGCTGCCCTAGATGGCAGACCCCAACTGGACGACAGTCCCTACACTGCTAAGTGCAGGGCCGTCAGGGAAAAACCAAGTGTCAAACAGTGCGAGTCGGCAAACGGATGGTCAGAAACAAGCCGGAGTCCAAACATGGTGAGGAGCGCAGTACAGAATCAGAGGCAACAAACGAGGTCAAGAAACGGGCCGAGGTCAGAAGCACAGGAAGACAACAGCAAAACCGAATCACAGGGAAAAACGCAAGGGAACAACTTTGACAGGCAAAGCCTGGAGGAACTGAGGAGGTTTAAAAGGTCTGCCCGGACACCGCCCCCACAGCAGATTGGAGCGGCATCCGGGCCCTCCGATTGGTCCTGAGAGCTGTCACTTCTGGCTCAGGAGCAGCACCTCTCCCTGGGTGTGGTCCGAGGCCAGACTTAACCCCTGCAGGTTGTTTCATTAGATGGGTGGAAGGCAGCCCGGACAGACATATCCTGACAGTACCCCCCCTTTTAGGAGGGGCCACTGGAACCTTACCTGGTCCGGGTCTCTTTGGGTGAGCGTCTTGGAATTCCGTGATAAGGGATTCAGCATGCATGGACTTAGCAGGAAACCACGACCTCTCCTCAGGACCGTAACCCTTCCAATGCCCAAGGTATTGTAGCGACCCGTGTAACTTGCGAGAGTCAATGATTCGAGCCACCTCATACTCCAACTCCCCCTTAACTCTCACAGGGGAAGGAGGTTCAGCAGGTAACAGTTTGATTCACCCTTTCCGTCTGCACATTAGTCTCTGGGTGGAAGGCAGAAGAAAAGGACAGGGTGATACCCAGAGCCTTATAGAGAGCTCTCAGAAACAGGAAACAAATTGAACTCCTCTATCAGACACAATATTTTCAGTTAGCCCATGCAGTTTAACGATATGTCTGATGAAAAGTTCCGCAAGTTTTTTGGATGAAGGTAATGCTTCTAACGGAATCAAATGACACATCTTACTAAACCGATCAACTACCACCCAAATAACCGTCTTACCCTCAGAGGCGGGCAGATTGGTCATAAAATCCATTGAGATGTGTGTCCACGGACGGTTCAGTATAGGCAGAGGACAAAGTTCCCCAGGAGGGCGAGATCTGGGAACTTTTGCCCGAGCACAGGTGTCGCAGGCTGTTACATAGGCCCCAACATCACGAGACAAAGACGGCCACCAGTAATTTCGGGAAATAAGTCTCTTAGTGCCAGACACTCTGGGATGTCCAGATAACACAGAATCGTGTAATTCTTTTAATAAACGTAAGCGAAACTGAGTGGGGACAAAAACTTTAGAGCTTAGACAATCAACAGGTCTCAAATCCGGGTGAAATGGCTGAGACAACCGTTTCTTTAGGTAAAATGGACACTGGATCATCCCTAGGTGAGTGACTGGCACAGAAACTTCTCGGCAACTCGTCAGCTTTAACACTCTTAGAACCCGTTCTATAGGTAACAACAAAGTTAAAGCGAGTGAAGAACAATGCCCAACGTGCCTGGCGAGGGTTCAACCTTTTAGCCTTCTCTAAAAAGGTAAGGTTCTTATGGTCAGTTAAGACTGTGACTTGGTGTTGGGCTCCCTCGAGGAAGTGGCGCCATTCCTCGAAGGCCCACTTAATCGCCAGCAATTCCCAGTTCCCAACATCATAATTCCTCTCCGCAGGGGAGAATTTACAGGAAAAAAAGGCGCACGGGCGGAGATTAGTCAGAGCAGCTGATCCCTGAGATAGGACTGCCCCTACCCCAAACTCAGAGGCATCTACCTCCACGACGAAGGGTTGAACCAACACCAGGGCTGCGACAAAACATTGCTTAAGCCTTTCAAAAGCCTCTAAGGCTTCCGGTTGCCAATTTCTGATATTTACCCCTTTCTTTGTCATATCTGTTAACAGGCGAACAAGAACAGAAAAAATTCAAATACATTTTCTATAATAATTAGCGAAGCCTAGGAATCGCTGTAAGGCTTTCAGGGAGGAGGGGCGAACCCAATCAAGAATTGCCTGGACCTTCCCGGGATCCATACGAAATGAGTTAGGAGTCAAAATGTATCCCAGGAAAGGTACCTCCTGAACCCTGAAAACACATTTTTCAAGCTTGAAAAATAAACTATTAGCCTTCAAGATCTTCAAAACTTGCCGCACATGTTTAACATGTGAAGCCCAGTCCTGCGAGTAAATTAAAATGTCATCCAGATAAACTACCATACAACGACCAATGAGTTCTCGGAAGACATCGTTTACCAGGTTCTGGAAGACTGCGGGAGCTTTGCACAACCCAAAAGGCATCACCAGGTATTCAAAATGACCTTCCGGGGTATTAAATGCCCCCATCTTTGATCCGAATAAGGTTGTAAGCCCCTCTCAAGTCCAGTTTGGAAAACCACTTGGCTCCCTGTATCTAATTAAACAGATCGGGAATTAAAGGTAAGGGGTATTGGTTTTTGACCGTTACCTTATTGAGTTCCCGGTAGTCAATACATGGACGAAGGCTACCATCTTTCTTCTTCACAAAAAAGAACCCCGCACCCATAGGGGACACCGAAGGCCGGATATGACCCTTCTGTAGACTCTCTGCAATATACTGCTTCATGGCGAGTCTCTCCGGACCAGACAGATTGTATATCCTGCCTTTAGGAAATCTCACCTCTGGCAATAGTTCAATAGCACAATCATAGGGCCTAAGCGGGGGTAACTGCTCAGACTGCGTCTTGGAAAACACCACAGCTAAATTGCGAATAAAGGCAGGAATCTGCTCTATTTCCGCATTACTAAGAATGACTGGACGACATTTATTAACACACTGCTTACCCCACCTGACTAGTTCTCCAGAATTCCAGTCAATCACTGGGTTGTGCTTTTGAAGCCAGGGCAGCCCTAACACCACATCAGCAGGTAAGCCCTCCATGATAAACAGGGTACACCTCTCAGTATGCATAGATCCTACCAGCATCTCTAGCTCAGGAATGCAATATTGGATCTTGCCCTTGACCAGCGGGGTAGAATCGATCGCCACTACCTGCACAGAATCTAATAAAGACCTCCAGGGAAGGCCCAAGTACTTAACAAATGCTGCGTCCACAAAATTAGAGGCTGACCCTGAATCCACAAAGGCCATCCCAGAACCAGACATGGAAAGATATGAAATCTTAACTGGAAGCAACAATTTCTTTGACACCATAGGAAATACCTGTTCGCCTAGGTGACCTTCCCGCGAGTCACCTAGGCGCTGGAGTTTTCCGGCTGGGCCTTCCTCTTGGGACACTCACGGATGAGGTGACCTTCACCGCCGCAGTAGTAACAGAGTCCCTGAATGCGGCGAGATGTCCTGCGGTCCCTGGTGCTGCCAGCAGAAGAGGCCCCTACCTGCATAGGCTCCTCCAAGGGCATCTCCGCTTCAGCTGGTTCGGGAGCGGTGGCGGAACGGAGCAGCGGAGTGAAGCGGGGCAACGGGGTAAGCAACTTCTCCCGACGTCTCTCCCTAAACCGTCTGTCCAGCCATACCGCTAGAGCCATAGCCTCATCCAGCGTGCCAGGGGTTGGGTAAGCCACCAACAAGTCCTTTACATGGTCGGCTAGCCCCAATCTAAACTGACACCGAAGGGCTGGGTCATTCCATCCTGATGGAACACACCAACGCCGGAAATCCGAACAATACTCCTCTACTGTCCTCTTGCCCTGTCTCAACGAGGTGAGCTGAGTCTTGGCCACGGCCTCCCTATCGGGGTCGTCAAAAAGCAATCCCAGGGAGTCAAAGAACCGGTCCACAGAAGACAACTCGGGCGAGTCAGGGGATAAATAGAACGGTACTCCTGGGGGGATCCTTGGAGAAGGGATATGATAATTCCCACCCTCTGTTCCTCACTACCTGAGGTACGTGGTCGGAGACAAAAAACCACCAGCATCCTTCCTTGAACGTTTGAAACGCTCTCCTGTCCCCGAAAACTTATCGGGTAACTGGATAGGAGGTTCCACAACAGAGGGAAGGGATGCCGGAGGAGTCTGGGCCTGAGGGGCACCCTTGGAGGTCTCCTCTGCTGGACTCTCAGTGCGAGATCCTGGACCACCTTGGTGAGCCCCTGCATTTGCTCTACCAATACCATCATGGGGTTCATAGTGCTGGGAGAGCAGTAACTGTTTGGCCTGTCAAACTGTCACATCAGAGGAGGTGCAGTGGGCCCTGACTGTACCCAGACCACTGTCCCTGCCTACTTGGCGTGCTGCCCTAGATGGCAGACCCCAACTGGACGACAGTCCCTACGCTGCTAAGAGCAGGGCCGTCAGGGAAAATCTAAGTGTCAAACATTCCGAGTCAGCAACAGTGAGGTAACGGATAGGCCAAGAAACGTGAGGCAAACGGATGGTCAGAAACAAGCCGGAGTCCAAACACAGTGAGGAGCGCAGTACAGAATCAGAGGCAACAAGCGAGGTCAAGAAACGGGCCGAGGTCAGAAGCACAGGAAGACAACAGCAAAACAGAATCACAGGGAAAAACGCAAGGGAACACCTTTGACAGGCAAAGCCTGGAGGAACTGAGGTCTGCCCGGACACCGCCCCCCCAGCAGATTGGTGCGGCATCCGGGCCCTCCGATTGGTCCTGAGAGCTGTCACTCCTGGCTCAGGAGCAGCACCTCTCCCTGGGTGTGGTCCGAGGCCAGACTTAACCCCTGCAGGTCGTTGCATTAGACGGGTGGAATGCTGCCCAGACGGACGTATCCTGACAGCTCTGTTATAGGCACATATAACACACACATACACAGTTCTGCTTCAACTCATCCAGCAGTGATCACAACCAGTACAGCAGAATTTTGCATATTTGCAAATGGAACAGCACTCTGGGGGAAAGGTATGAAGACTGCCGTTAAATATACCTGTCCTCATAAGACGTGCCCAGGAGTAAGATGCGGCAAATGTATATTAATATATTTGGCGCATCTTTTAGTGTCTATGCACCTGACTAAAAAAAATCTAGGCCAGCTAGGACCGTGAGTAGAATTCTGGCATAATTTACATCACTTTTTGGTGAGCCTGGTATAAAACACCTAAAACAGTGCTGGTATAAATCACTCCATAAATTTCTTCAAGGTCGACTGATTTTATTTACAAATGGTTTATCTCAGCACTATTGAGTGAAAGGCGTTAGCTGATTTACAGAGGCATAACTTAAATCTCCTGAGCCCCAATACAATATTTATAATATTGTCCCCACATACTAGGTTCTATATTTAATACTGGTGTCTTATGTGACTGAAGGGTCGTTGGACCCCATCAAGTTGCAAGACTTAGTGTCTGCTACCTTTGCACCCCGTATAGCTACACCCTTTTTGATATAATTAGCTATTTATAGCAATGTTTTTGGTATTTACTACCCTATGTCAGGGATTGGGATACACTGGAAGATAATGAAAGACAATAGTCACCAGAAGTTTGTGGTGTTGAAATGAGAACCAGAGTATGTCATGGTTAAGTTAATGCATATGGTGTTACTGGGGTTCCCTTGGTCAGACCCCCATGATTACACCATGATTGTATGGTGGGAGAATAATTTTAAGGATACATTGAAGTCTACACTACAATATTGTTGAGTTACAAATAAGTAGAACTGTTAACCTTTTTTTTCCCACTGAGAGTCCCCCGGAGACATGCTGATCCTAGATGGCGTTACTAATCAGGCCTCTCATGACCAACTTGTGATAGGTTCTGCCTGGCACCCATTTAGATAAATGGAAATACACTGTCTTCCAGAGCTTTGTCTTAAACCCACCATCTTTCTGATTTTTCAGCTAAGGCTGAGTATCCACTTTGGGCTTGTCGCTTGCTGGCAAAGCCACATCCAATGGCAGCAAGATGTTCTGGCATTATAGCATGGCGATATGTGCCGCATTTGGTTGTGGTATTGTCAGTATGTAGCAGCAGCATCATGGGAACTCACTCTAACAGGTAACCTAACAGTTTATCTAATAGAGTGCATGCAAACGGATTCTCTAAGGCAGAGAAAGTATGTAATGTCAATTCATCATTTCTGTTTTTTCTTTTCAGTATTTGGATTAGTTGCCTTATATAGAGCACTGTTTGGTGTATATGTAGATTTTTGTTAAGAAATATACAAATTATCTGTAAAATTAATGCTCTATTAAGAAATTTCCCAAATTGTCACATTCAGTAAGTCCTTAATGGTTGGCACTATGAGAATTCATTCCTACTATATTGTTTTACATTTGGAAAATACTGTTTAGCTCATGCATTACCCATTTTTCTTCACATGGTAAGTAGGATCTTTGGATTTTAGGATTATTTGATCCATGTTGACCGTTCTTACAAGCTGCTGTTGTTGCTAAACTAAAGCTGAAAGTGGCTGATCTATTCAGTTTTCTGGGTAAAGTAATGCATACTGATGTATGTACCGCTATACCTTACAGTGCTAAACTACCATACCTGTCCATCGTAGTCCCATTTCCTTGGTGGGTAGCATAAATAATTAAAAGTTTTCTTCTGATACATCTATACAGTAGAACTGTCCCTGTGAAAATTCCTCAGACTTATTTACAAGATGGACGGTCTGCTCTCTTAAATTTATGGGTCCTAAAACTGGCCAGAGACACACAGCAAACTTACCTGAATGGGGAATGTCCATTGCTCTCTTACCTTTACAAATATTACATGGCATTCTAACTCTCCAACATCCCAACTTTATGGGTCATTGCTGACTCTGACCATCTGGTTGTGCCATCTTCTCCTCCCAGCTACATTTATTAGTTCCAGAAAAATTTAAATCCGGGTTAAATTGCTCCATAACATTCTGTTTCACTTCATCCAGGTGTGTGCAATGGTTTGTCCTTTGCTTTAGAGAGTTGTGCAGATCATGGCAAAGGCTTTTCTCTTTCAGGCAACCTCCACAGAAATGTTCTCAAACAGGAGATTTTACCCCTTGCAGCAGGATGTCCACCTTATCGTTGTAATCAAGGTATCTCATTATTACTTGGTGGGGTCGTTGGCACCTTTTCTCACCTGAGACCTCATCCGGCCCTGGGCCCACGCAGTGCATTCGCACCACTCTGCACCTTTAGTAAGTCAAGTTTACAGATATGCTGCAGGCAGGGGCATAACTAGAGTTTATTGGGCCCCATAGCAAAATAAGATGGGGCCCATCATCTATTGACAGAAAATTATAAATAATACCTCCATACATCAGAGAACCTAAATAGTAGTACTGGCGAGCAGAAAGCCACAAACTTCTTGTTCCTTACTGAAAGGTACAATGTTCTTGTAGCTAATTGGGGTCTCCTTAGTTTACGGGCCCCATAGCAGTCGCGACAGCTGCTATGGCTATAGTTACGCCCATGGCTGCAGGTCAGATATCTTAAACAAGAAAAATTCCAGCACACTGCCAACTCACCTTTTTTATTGAGGATTGCATGGAAGAAACACCCTGGCAAGTGTCGCAAACAATACAGAAAATTTAGGGTCTAGCAGTCCTCTTCTTATAAAAATGTATTCTTTGTTCCATCAAAGAGTTAAAAGCCACTATATCACTAGGGTCAAGACACAACACAGGCTGATGCGTTTCAAAGTAACAGTTCTTCCTCACAGCGTAAAATACATTGTACATGCTGCGCATTATAACCTATCATCTGACCATTGAAAATGCATAATATATTGAACTCACCTGTGTCAAATGAGACACACACTGCACTTTCAGCAAGGAAACCTCCACTTAGATAGGTCAGATATCTTAAAACCGTGTCTACTGTTTGGATTCTAATTAGAATCCGACTAGTATTTTACTGTCAGTTTTCATTTTTTGTCACGCTAATAGCCTCAGCTTTTTGCTGTGGTTTTTGGGTATCGGCGCCCCCTGTCATAGAACAGTAATATAATCTTTCTGGCAGATTATCTAAGTTTTCGTCTAGGCAACAGCTCGGATTTTCTATTGCTGTCTATTGCGATGGTTTACAGTTGGATTTTTGCGGATTCTAAATACTAAATCCACTTTACAATCTGATTGTAAACCATTGTGTAGAGACATAGCCTAACTGATTCTGGAAAGCCCACCAGAGAAGCATTATTAGGGCAGATCGTGCACCTGTTCCCGCATGCATGTATGATCCTTGCCCAAAGACCTGTATTTGTACTGCAAAGGGCTTTGATCAACCTCCAGAAATGAAAGTCGCTGTTTTAGTTCTGTTGGTTTGCCTGAGGTAGCTTGAACTTCTGCCTGTAGGTTTCCCAGACACACAGGAATGACATTCTCCAAGGTCTCTTGTAAGTTGGGGGCTATGCGTTTTGCAACCTCTATGGCTTGTTTGCAGTAGTCGATGATCTGAGTATGCATCTCCCAATCTCTGTTTAATCTCCCCTCCTGCTTCTTTCGCAGTTTTTGAGGTTGGAAGACAGAGTTGCATGAGTCATCAGATTTGGGGACCATCTTGGGGCTACCTCATGGTAGTCTCAAAGTATTGCTCTCCTTCTGTTTCTGCCCATTTGTAAGGAAGTATGTGTAGGGACAAGACTACCCCTCTGACAGGTGATTAAGTCGTTCTTGGCTGAATTCACAGCCTGTAATTTCTATTCTTGGCCACATCTATTCCTGAGCTCTGTACAGGCATGACTTCACATGACGGTCCAGGAATCAAAAGCCACAATAGTTTGTTCTGTAGGGGGCAAAGTACCTGTTATGATGCCGCCAGGGTAATCTTTTCAAATGGAATAGGGTTGCCCCATCATTCTTGCTTCTAGAAATGTGGTGCACAGTTTTATTTACTGTTCTCTGGGGTTCCTAGGTATCTGCTGTCCAGATGTCAGTTTATTTGGCATGGTAGAAAAAAATGTCCCTTCTAAATAAGATGCCAGTTATGCTTGAAAAGTCACCTTTGCGCTACTTTGTTTATATCGATCATCTAATTTCTACAGTAAATGCAGAATTAAGCAACCTTTCAAGTAATGCTAATTAAAAATGCCTCACTGATTTGCTGATGTAGTATCTGTAACTCTGTAGTGTTCCTACTTGCTACTTATGATGTAGATCTGGCTGTGCCAACTCTTTGCTCTTCCCCACCTTCAGTTTTAGAGATAGAAGCCAAGTTTTCAGGGAGGGCAGATCACACAGACTGTTCTGTATCAAAAATAAAGATAGGGAGAAGAGTAGACGTGGCAGTCTGTAGGAGTATGGTGTGAATCATACAGACTGTGTCAGTATTGGACAGGGGTGCATGGAGCTCATTAGTGGAGTTGATTCTTGAAGCCCATTAGTGGAGTTGATTCTTGGGGCCCATTCTACAACTACTGCACTTGACTGCACACACAGCACATGACTTTCTGCCTCTCTTTCTATGCTTTTCTCCCTGAAAAGCATCACTAAGCCTACTATTCTCAGTGGCCCTTGGCCCACTGGTGGTATTCCCTGCTCCCTGTGGGCCAGTTCAAGCCTGAACAGTGTATCATTGTAAAGAAAGAGGAAACAACTCTCAGCAGACTCTATAGGACGAGGAGGAGGAGGAGGAGGAGGGAGGAGGAGGAGGAGGAAACTAAACAGTTACCAGCATCAGCAGGAAAGGGAAGAGATGCCTTCTCGGGTGTAGAAATCAGTACCTAGATGAAGCTTTGCTGATGCATAAAAGCTATTGCAGAATTTAGCATCATAGTATGATTTGTTTTCTGAGGGAAGGTGAGGTGGAATGGAAGAAAACAAAATTCCACCATTGTTTTTTCTCAATTTAAAATAATTTTTTTAAATTACATTTTATTACTTTTGCACAACAATAACATTTTTCTTTTGTTTTTGAACATTAACATAGTTTTACCAAGATTTGGTTTTCATTAGCTTTCATTGACCGCAGTGTGGGGATGGGGCTTATCAATTTAACTTTTATTCTTTTTTTTGCTCTTGGAAAAGTAAAACAAAAAACGGTGTTTACC
The DNA here is from genome assembly GCA_025379985.1 of Phyllomedusa bahiana. Classification (NCBI taxonomy): domain Eukaryota; kingdom Metazoa; phylum Chordata; class Amphibia; order Anura; family Hylidae; genus Phyllomedusa; species Phyllomedusa bahiana. Next base: position 49,152 of record JAODAL010014496.1, on the reverse strand, counting down.
TTTGTAAAGAATTCACAATGCAGGATAAATAACAGGTTAATTTAATAGTTTGAATGTGAAGATCTGATTTTTTTTTTGTAGACTCGTCCCCGTGACTCTTTATTACTCCTTTATTGAAGAGTAGTATTCCACTGACAGGCAGACAGCTTATTAAGTTCTCACTTCAGCAGGGTGTAATAGGCTCACGTATATGACAGCCATCTTTAGTCCCCACCTGCCATAGTAACTCTATGACTGAGTCATGGAGGTGCAGATGGCATTTTCCATTGATCTATGCACTTTTTAGAGACTTTTAAGGCCGTGTTCACACGGCTTATTCACGGCGGATTTGTGAGCCGGATTGCGCTCACAAATCCGTCGGGAATAAGGGGCGGGATGGGGGCGGAACTGGAGCGCGGCGGGGGCGCCGCTCCCCGGCCCCATAGACTTGCATTATCCACGGCGCGTATTGCGCCTGGATAATGTGCATATCACTTTCTCCCCCCGCGGCGGATTCGCCGAGCGGGGAGGAGCGACGGAATCCACTGTTCTCTATGAGAGCTGTGGATTACCGTAATGACTCCGACGGATTGGCGCCATACTGCAGCGCAAATCCGGCGTGCAGTACGGCGCCAATCCGCGGCAAAATAAGCCGTGTGAACGAGGCCTAAAAGTCTGGGTTTATAAGTTAGATGCCACAACTACCTCCTGTGTAGATGGCTGAACCTTGCTTACTAGCAGTTAGTGCATGCATGCATGTCTTGGCAATGATGCTTCTGCAAATATGTACCCTGTAGATTCTCATTTTATGTAACTTGAAGCATCATGTGTATTTTTCTTGTGCTTGCTATTATTTTTATTATAACAAAATAAATAAAAGGACCAAGCACATTTAGTGTTGATAAGAACTAAACAATTCCAAGATTACTGCAAGGTTAAAAAAAAAAAATTCCTAAGTTTAAAAAAAGCAAATGTGGACTACTTAAGAGTCCCAAAAAATATTTTAAAAATAAAATACAAAAAAATATAGAAAGATAAATTAGACTTATGTATTTTGTATTCATAATAGAACATAGGGTCCTTCTGTGCAGTACTTCCTCAAATAAAGATTACACAAAGTTTATCATATAACAGTGTATAGCTAGACATTCTTCTCTGTATTGTATACTGTACAGTTACAATTAGGGCTGTCAGCTGTTGCCTTCTGTTTTACATTGTTACTATCAACTAGTGTTACATGACTGACATGCAATCCAGATGCAGCTAAAGCACCATATTTACCCAACTGTCAGATAGGTATTACTCCACTGGAGGATCTAGATTATACATTATATATTCTTAGACCTCTTCAAGAAAACCTTCAGCCCTGGTGTGTTTGGGTGGTCAACAGTTATTTGCATGATGAATCCTGCTGAAGAATATTTTATTTCTCCAGGTTTCAAAACAAAATTGTGTGTCCCACTCTCCATGTTACAGAGAATCACCAATATATTTTAACTAATTAAAATATGATACATATTCTTTTTTTCTTAGCGGTTTTAATTTTCTGATTTTCTGTAGATTTTAATTTTCTTTTCTGTATATGATAATGACAGCAGCCATCTTGCCTTGAACAGAAGCAGATTCATTGATTTCTACTTATGCATCTCAAAAAATTAAAATACCATTGAAAAGTTAATTTTAATGAATGAAGTCAAATAGAGAAACCCATGTATTGTACACAGAGCAATATATTTCAAACATTTCTTTCTTTTAATGTGGATAATTATGGTTTAAAGCTAATGAAAACCCAGGATTCAGTAGATCAGAAAATTAGAATAGAAAAAAATTAAGTGTAATAGAGAAATATTGGCCTACTAAAAGGTCTGTAGAGTATATACACTCAGTACTTTGTCGAGGCTCCTTTTGCATGAATTACTGCATCAATGCGGTGTGGAATGGAGGCGATCAGCCTGTGCCACTGCTGAGGTGTTATGGAAGCCCTGATATTACCCTTCAGCTTGGAAGCATTGTTGGGTCTGTGGTGTCTCTCCTCTTTCTCTTGATAATACCCCATAGACTCTCTATGGTGTATAGGTCAGGCAAATTTGCTGGTCCATTAATCACATTGCTACCATGGTTAGTAAACCAGGTATTGGTACTTTTGGCAGTGTGGAGGGTGCCAGGTCCTGCTGGAAAATGAAGTCAGCATCCCCATAGAGTTTGTCATCAGAGGGAAACATGAGTGCTCTAAAATTTCCTGGTAGACGGCTGCACTGACCGTGGACTTGATATAACACAGTGGACAAACCACAGCAGATGACATAGCTCCCCATCACCCCATAACCTCTCCACCTATTACCCCATTGTCCTCTCACCTCCACCTATCCCTCCATTCCACCTATCACCCCTTAACTTTACCACCTGCAACTATCACCCCATGTGGCGTTTGTACAGAGGTGGCCAGAGGGAAGTGCTGAAGAAATTTGAATTCTAAGATGTTTATGTGGTAAATTTTGCAAGTTCAAGACGTGGCCGGGAGAAATCATCATAGTGGTCTGGACAGGATGGAGAAGAAAAGGGCAAAAGAAAAATTCCAGTCATAGAAGATGTTTCCGTTGAGTCCCTAGATGTAACTGCACTGTAGTCACTTAAATGTCTGCAGAGCCTGTATGCACTGGTATATACCACTATATGGTCACTGTATAGTGGAAATATTGGTTGTACTGTGATGGTTTAGGCTCAGGCACATCTTAGCGGTATCTCTGAGCTCTTCTGGATGCTGAGTCGTTACACAGTTGGAATGGGCGTGACTTTTTGCAAAGGGGGGTGGCTCAACAACAAGAGGGCATGGTCATGCAAATTTTAGGGCGTCTCCTTGATACACACTTTTAAAATGCCTTTAAGGTGTCCTAAACACAATTCCATTTTTTGTATTTGCACTGGACATGGACGAATAACTGCTCATTGTCCTTGAGCCTGTAATTTAAGGGATAAAAAGAGCCTGTAAGTCAAAGGATTTAAACATACATAAGACTACAGAATGTTTGGCCATTACCAAAATGTAGGCATAGACACTTATTTAAATTACAATCAACAATGGACGTGCCACCACCATTTCTATTATGCACTTTTTTACCATCAAACAAAAATTATCATGAACACATAACAAGCTCAGCAATTTTACTTTAGCTCTTAAATATCTTCAAACCAACTTATCCCTGTAATAATGGTTGAATTGGTGACAACCCTCTACTAAGAAGTGCTAGCAACTGGAAAAAGGGGAATGGGTGGATGGGACTTTTCTGTGGTACCATGCTAAACTACACACTGACAGGCCAATAACTTGTGCCAACCCCTAATTGCTTTGCCCCATATACTGCAAAAAGAAAGGTTTCCAATTTCCTTACAGGGGTAGCATCTTAAAGTAGTTATGTGGCTCTCCTGTCCCCTTCAACCAACTATGCCCACCATTCCCATTCTTTTGGGAACAGATTCTATCTATGTTTGTTCAATTTATTTAAGTAAGCCTATGTTTCTCTGGCCCAGGAAATAGCTTTTCATACAGCTTCCTCTGATGATAACAGATGACAGCTGGAAGTTAGAGAACTTTGGTGATAGGCTGGATGAAGGGTTATTTTCAGTCTGAGATCGGGTTATCCCTTTGGATCAACCTATTTATCCCCTTGATGACCTGCACGGTAAGGGTATCTTCACATGGCATAAATTTACATGTGTAAATTTACGCTTTAAAATAAGCTTCAAAATAGTTTCTATGTGATTTCACTTGCATAAACTTAAATTTACATGAGTAAAATGGTCTCAAAATACATGTCGCAAATACACTTGTAAAATATGCATCGTGTGAATGACAGCGCATATTTTACATTGCAATCAATGTACAATAACCTTGTAAGAACCGTATTTTGGGGTGTATTTCAGCGCAAAACATGGTCCATAACAAGTGTAAATTTACGCCTTGTGAAAATACCCAGTACAGCCTAGTTAGAAGTTCTTAGAGGACCTGAACTGTTTATTTTATGTTGACTGTGTGAGACCCAGACCCAGACCCTCCTGCAACTGCTAGAATTGATTGATGTACAGTGATGTATTCAAAAGTGTTGTGTCTGGCACAGATTGCGCAAAGTTTTAGTGTATGACGGTTCATACATCTATAGAACAAGACTATGATAGTTTGTTTAGTTCAAAGCACACCAAAAAGATGGAGCAGACCCATTCATATATGTCGCACAACATGTTATTTTTACAGCATGGTAAAAAATGCACTGCAAATGCAAACATTCTTCATATATTTTGCATTCCTGCTCAAAAAACATGACAAAAGCTAATGAATATAATGAACTGCAGTATGGAAAAAAGTATTTAGTCAGTCATCAATTGTGCCAGTTGTCCCACTTAAAGAGATGAGAGAGGCCTGTAATTGACATCATAGGTAGACTTCAACTATGAGAGACAAAATGAGAAAACAAATCCCAAAAATCACATTGATTTGAAAAGAATTTCTTTGCAAATTATGGTGGAAAATAAGTATTTGGTCAATAACAAAAATTCATCTTTGTTGGCAATGACAGAGGTCAAATGTTTTGGGGTTGTCGCTGGGCAACATGGACTTTCAACTCCCTCCAAAGGTTTTCTATGGGGTTGAGATCTGGAGACTGGCCAGGCCACTCCAGGACCTTGAAATTATTCTTACGAAGCCACTGCTTTTTTGCCCTGGTAGTGTGCTTGGGATCATTGTCATGCTGAAATACCCAGCCACGTTTCAACTTCAATGCCCTTGCTAATGGAAAGAGGTTTGTACTCAAAATCTCACGATACATGGCCCCATTCATTCTTTCATGTACACGCATCAGTTGTCCTGGTCTCAAAGAAACAGCCCCAAAACAAGATGTTGCCACCCCCATGCTTCACAGTAGGTATGGTGTTCTTTGGATGCAACTCAGTATTCTCTCTCCTCCAAACACAATGAGTTGTGTTTCTGCCAAACAGTTCTGCTTTGGTTTCATCTGACCATATGACATTCTCCCAATACTCTTCTGGATCATCCAAATGCTCTCTAGCAAACTTCAGACGAAGTTTGTCAAGGGGACATGTCTGGCACTGCAGGATCTGAGTCCCTGGCGGCATAGTATGTTACTGATAGTAGCCTTTATTATGTTGGTCACAGCTCTCTACATGTCATTCACTAGGTTCCCCATGTGGTTCTGAGATTTTTGCTCACCGTTCTTGTGATCATTTTGACCCCACGGGGTGAGATCTTGTGTGGGGCCCAAGATCGAGAGAGATTATCAGTGGTCTTATATGTCTTTCATTTTCTAATTATTGCTCCGACAGTTAATTTCTTCACACCAAGCTGCTTGCCTATTGCAGATTCAGTGTTCCCAGCCTGGTGCCGGGCTACAATTTTGTTTCTGGTGTCCTTTGACAGCTCTTTGGTCTTCACCATAGTGGAGTTTGGAGTGTGACTGTTTAAGGTTGTGGACAGGTATCTTTTATATTGATAACAAGTTCAAACAGGTGCCATTATTACAGGTAATGAGTGGAGGACAGAGGAGCCTCTTAAAGAAGAAGTTACAGGTCTGTGAGAGCCAGAAATCTTGCTTGTTTGTAGTTGACCAAATGCTTATTTTCCACCATAATTTGCAAATAAATTCTTTCCAAATCAGACAATGTGATTTTCAGGATTTGCTTTTCCATTTTGTCTCTCATAGTTTAGGTCTACTTATGATGTCAATTACAGGCCTCTCTCATCTTTTTAATTGGGAGAACTTGCACAATTGGTGGCTGTATACTTTTTTTTTCTACGAAAAACAAGGCCTGAATACAGCTACATAGATGTGGAAATGTGATAATAAAAAATAAAATAAAAAAATTGCTGGGTCTTAAAGGCCCTAAAAGAGCAGGTCCTCAAGGACTAAGGCCTAGTTCGCATTTGTCGGAGGTTCCATTTGGAACCTACATTACATGTTCCATCAGGAGTGATGGAAAAAATAGTCTCAACAACAGACACCACGATGGAAACCCATGGGTGTTAGTTGTGAAATGGATCCTATGGCCTTCATTTTCACCTCTGCGTTGGAGGCCTGACTACAGCTACATAGATGTGGAAATGTGATAATAAAAAATAAAATAAAAAAATTGCTGGGTCTTAAAGGCCCTAAAAGAGCAGGTCCTCAAGGACTTAGGCCTAGTTCACATTTGTCGGAGGTTCCATTTGGAACCTTCATTACATGTTCCATCAGGAGTGATGGAAAAAATAGTCTCAACAAGAGACACCACGATGGAAACCCATGGGTGTTAGTTGTGAAATGGATCCTATGGCCTTCATTTTCACCTCTGCGTTGGAGGTTCAGAATGGAACCTTGGATGCAGATGTGAACCAAATCTTAGCCTAACCAAAGATGATAACCTCCCAACCCATCTGTTCCCCAGTAAAATAAACTTTATGGGCCTTATATATAAAAAATGTCTAGGTCCAACACTTTCTTAGTTGCCAATAGCAACCAATCAGAGCTCCCCTTTCATTTCATAAAGTGTTCTGAAAAAATGAAAAAGGAGCTCTGATTGGTTGCTATGGGCAACAATGAAAGTCTTAAACCTAGACAGTTTTCATACTAGTCACCCTATGTTTGTAGACTGTCACTACAATTAATGAAAATTTGATGGCTTCCTAATTTATTACAACCCCTGGCAAAAATTATTGAATCTTCACACTTTTTTCCTTGTAGAAAATAACCAAATCATAGACAGGTCACAAAGCAATGTTAGTATTACAGCTGAACATTCTGGTTTTGTGAAACAAATGAAAACAAATGATTTTAATTATTGGCATATGTTTTTTCCAGGTCAATTGTAGAAAAATTTTAAAATCGCTCAAATTTGAAGAAGAGAAAATGGAATCATTTTAATTTCTAAAGCAAATAGTGGTACAAGTCTAAAAATGCAAATCAATTTGTAGTTAAAGGGTAATATCTATAGACCTTACCTTGAAAGACAACATGGAAGACAACAAGAGAGTTGCAAATTCAAACAATGGAAAGGATTATACTACGCCTCCAAGGTAGAAATCCAGCATGAAGCGTTGCAAAAGATACTGATTGTTTCCAGTCAGCTAAGTCTAAGGCCACACAGCAGTGACAAAATACCGGCTGGTATTTTATCATCTATTCAGTGGTTTGGGTGACAGTTCTGTCCATGAATTGTGGATTTGATTGTCCCCCGTAACCATTGACTAGCACATGTTCCTGGGCGGAAGATTGTGCAATTTCTGAGTTTTTCGGAACTTTGGTGGTTATAAATCAGTCCAACAAAAAATCCGTTCAGTGCAGACTACTGGGCAGATTTTCTACTGGGATTGTTGCTTGCCGGTTTTCAGGCGGTTTCTAAATCCACAACCGTCTGGAAATCTGATAAAAAAACATACCGTCTGGACGTAGACTAAGAGTAAAATTTGGTGCGTATGAACAAAATGATAAAGTTAGAAAAAGAAAACATAGAAGTAGCTTAACCCCTTAAGCCAATTGCCTGAAAAGTAGTTATGACAGTTTACCCATCGTCTCAACGTTGTAACTTTTTTATTTTTGCAATGATGGAGTTTGATGAGGCCTCGTTTTATTCGAGACGAGTTGTACTTTATGGGGGAATAGTTTAAGTTCACTTATAAATAATTGCAGAATTTTTTTTTTTACACCATTCACATTTCACACTTAATAACTTGATAGATTAATTTTACAGATTATTACGGTCATGTGGATACCTAATATGTGTAGGTTTTTGTGTGTGTGTAATGTATGCACAATTATTTTTTATTAAATATTTTTAGTTTTATTATTTTTTTAACCATTTTTATGTTTTTTACTTTTTTTTTTAAATCCCATGAAGGGAGAACTATCTTTTTTTTTTTTTTTTTTTTTTTTTTTTTCACTTAGTAATGTATTAGCATATTCATATATGCTAATACATTATATTCTGTGTCAGTCTGACACAGGCAGTGATTAGGGCAGCTCACAGTCTGCCCTGATTACTGGCTTGTTACACAGACAGCTCTGGGGCTACTCTAGGTCCCCAGAGCTGACTGTGCAGCCGTTCCCTGGGCTCTGTCGGGTCACTGGGTGTTCCAATCACGCGACAGAGCAGGGAAACCCTTTGATTGCGCTGCGGTGACGATCCACGGCAATCAAATGGTTAAAGCATCGGGGAGCGGAGGTTTCCCTGCTCGCAGGAGCTGTGATGGGATGAAGGCTGTGTAGTACAGCCCCGATCACAGCGCTGCTGCAAACTCTGATGTCTGCAGCGACGTCAAAAGACGTCACTGCAGATGAACGACCTAAAATGCCCACCGTAAAAAGACGGTGGGCGGTCGTTAAGGAATTAAGGAACATGTCAAGTGTAAAAAGCAACATGCTATGAATATAGAAAATGCACAACAAAACAAATGAATAGTACTTGTTCAAAAACAGGAATCTATAAATAATCAGCTGAATGCAATGGGATCCAAACATAGAAAAACCAAATCAAAAACCGCTTGAAATACTTAAGCAGAAGAAAACAAAATGAAAGTGGACTAAAGAGAAGTGTGGAGTGTTGGAGATTGGATGAAAGTGATTTTTAGAGATCCGCCACCAAGCTGGATTGTACAAGGAGATGATGCTAGAACTCCTGTCTGTTGTCTTTCCAATTAAATCTATAAAGAAATAATTAAATATGTACGAAGAAAATAATCAAATTTCCTCACTGATATATAAAATGGGGTTGCATTTCAGGTCACGGACCAGGTGAGATGGTGATCATTACCTCAACACTCAATAATCGGGTGTACACAGTCATTTTTTTTTCTAATTACTTAGTAGAAAATATATTTGGTGATAATGAAGTCACTTTTTCCGAAAGATAATGCATTATGCCACAAAGCACAAATAGTGTGAGAATTGTCTTGGTCTAATACTTTCTTTGTTGCCCATAGCAATCTATCAGAGCTCCCCTTTAATTTTTTCAAAGCACTATATGGAATGAAAGGGGAGCTCTGAGTGGTTGCTATGGGCAGACCTAGAAAGCTTCCTTACATGAAGCCCAAAGCGTTAAAGGAGTATTCCTGTCACATTGATTAATTCTAAACATGTAGGCAAAGGTAAATAAAGACTATTGTTGTTCTGATTTGTCTTCCTTTTAAAGTTAGTGCAGTTATCTTCTGCTTTTTTTTATGCCAGCTTCCCTAGGTTACTAACAACCTCTCTCTGCGCTAGTAGTGGCCTGGTTGGTGACGTTATTGTATCTTAGCAGTACATGAGTGTGTTTATCTTTCTTACTGACAAACATGGACCCTTTAGAGCTCTGTAGCCTTCTGCTCTCCATCACCAATGTCCCTCTAACAGGCTCAGCTAGGAACAGCACAACTAAAATGTTAGTAATCGCAGTAGAACCAGCTACAGCCTGAACAGGAAGTGGGAGACTGAAGCTGAGTGTGGATAGCAGGTTTTGTGAAAAAGCCAGATAGGAAACCCTATTTTAAAGGGGTTTTTTTTCCCCAGAAGACACATATCAACTCAATAACATGGCCAGCTAAGAGTTTGGATCTCAGTCTGATCGTCTAGTGGATGACAGAACTTCATTCTGTAAAGGTTCATATGTCAACAACTGTTCAAGACATAAATCAACTTGATGTAGAATGATGCTTATCAATAAGGAAATCCACCCAAAAAAGTACTCCATCATAAAGGCCTAGGAAGACTCATGGTGCCAATTGGAATCTTTTTGTTTATGATCCTATATTTTTTTTCTTTTGACTTGATCTAGAAAAACCTATACAGCGGTCAGGTGCCTCTGCTTACATCATCATTGAGAGATGTTCCCTTCTGAGTTGTGATGTAAATTAGTGGCACATGGCCGCTGCAGCCAATTAGCGGCTGAAGCAAAAAGACATCCAGGTCTAAAGAAGGATAAACAGAAGACCCAGGAGGCCCATTGTTGGAACTGGAGTAAGCAGGAAGGTGAGTTTAGCCTTTTGTTATTGGCCTGCATAGGCATATTACTTAACTTTTCTGTGACCTTGAGAACCCTTTTAACTACATGGATCAAGTATTGTATGACAACGTACCAAGAACTATAGTTGCTGTACTCATTTATATAAACCCTTTTATGACTGGCCTTTTTTTATCATTGCATTTTTTTTTTAAATCCCCACCTTCCAAAAGCCATAACTAGGTTTTATTTTTAAGAGATATCTTTTTTTTGTGAAGCCAATCACTTCCGCAGGCACATGTCGTATATGCATTTTTTAATCCTACAATAATCTTGGGAATTAAGGGAATTTTTTTCAAATCATAGATAACCTGTTTAATGACTATTACTGCATCTATGCAGTTTTAGTTAATGGGCCTAATGGCACTAAAGCAATTTCACTGTATGCTTTACCAGGTAGGAAGTGTTAAAATAATAATCCCATGTTTATCTTTATACTACTGAGATGACATTATTATGAATATGATCGTAGGTTTGCATTTATAGCAATCAACTTTTCAATTACTTACTTATAATTTACTTTATGTAACTGATCTCTTAAAAATCCAAGCACCATCCTTTTCTACTAAGTCCATAGACTAGTCATAACACACTTTTATGACTGACACTTCTAGCAAATATATTAATTATTGCTTAAAGGGTTGTCCACTTTAGATCGTTTTTATTTATTTTATATATAATAGGAAATCATGCAAATTTCTAACATGCATGTATTAAAATTTCTGTTCCTGACATTTAGCTTGTAACAGATTCACATGACATCTATGGGGTAATTGAGTAGGAATAAGGCTATGTCTACACTGCAGTGGACAAAAAACGACCTGAAAACGAATTACTAAAAACGTTCATGAAACTGAGTTTTCTGGCAAAAGTAGCTGAAAAAACGTCCGTTTTTTGGCGCGTTTTTCGTTTTTTGGATCGTTTTTTGAAGCGTTTTTTGGAGCGTCTTTGTTCTGCTTTTTAATGTATGCACAAATTAAGCCATTGGATGTAAACTACACTCTACGGGCGGAGTTAATATGTTAAGTAGTCACTTCCTTTAGATCACTGTAGCCATTGTGAGTACATTGTCCTTTGTGTGCTGCTGCTGCGTGCTACTACTTTATTAAATTTTGCACCAGATTCTTGCGCCAAAATCCACAAAAACCCACATTATCTTTGCATACAGCAAGATAACTTTATTAGCATCAAAATCTGTAAAGAAAAGGATTTTAGTGGCAAAATCCCCAAAAACGCATTATTGCGCCAAATTTCGTAAAAAAAAAAATGTTAGTGTCAGAAGCGAGATCACTTTATTAGCGGCAAAATATGTTAAGAAAAGGATTTTAACACCAAAATCCATAAAAAACGGATTCTGGCGCCAAAATCCGTAAAAAAACGATTTTTTGGCGTCAGAGGCGAGATAACGTTTACGTAATATTATTACACCAAAACCAAAATCTGGGGAAAAAAAAATATTTTTGTGCCGAAAAAACTGTAAAAAAAAAAAAAAAACGGATTCTTGCGCCAAAATTCGTAAAAAAACGTATTTTTGGCGTCAGAATCGAGATAATGTTATTAGCGCCAAAATCTGTAAAAAAAATTATTTTAGTGCCAAAAAACGTAAAACAAGGATTCTTGCTCAACAATCCATATACAAACGTATTTTTGGCGTCAGAGGCAAGATAATGTTATTAGCGGCAAAATCTGTAAAAAAAAATTATTTTAGTGCCAAAAAACGTAAAAACAAAAATTAAAAAGATTCTTCGCGCCAAAATCCCGTAAAAAAAAACGTATTTTATGGCGTCAGAAGTGAGATAACTTTATTAGCGGCAAAATATGTAAGGAAAGGATTTTAACACTAAAATCCATTAAAAAAACGGATTCTGGCGCCAAAATCTGTAAAAAAACGTATTTTCAGCGTCAGTAGCGAGATAACTTTATTAGCGCCAAAATATGTTTAGAAAAGGATTTTAGCATCAAAATCTGTAAAAAAAACTGATTCTGATGCCAAAATCTGTAAAAAACGTATTTTTAGCGAAAAAAATATGAATTACGCAAAAATCGTTAGCGACCAAAGCATGATCATCTTATTACCAAAGGTCCAAAAAAGGATTCATCAGACACTTGTATGCAGACTTGATCAGGTATAACCTTTGTTACACCCACTATAGGTGGGACTTGTGTCTCCTGGGAGGGTTTTCATTGAAAAATCGCGGCAAAAAACATCGCAAAAATGCGCCAAAAAACGCGCCAAAAGACGTCCGGCGCTTTCCATAGACTCCTGTAGTAAATTTTCTGCCCTGCTCTGGCGTTTTTTTAGAGCATGTTGCAAAATACGACCAGTGAAAAAACGAGCAGAAAAAAGAAGCTCAGTGCAGACAGCAGGACGGTTTTTACATTAGAGTCTATGGGAGATGATTACAGGCGTTTTTCCAGCGTTTTTAGAAAACGAAAAACGCTGAAAAAAAACGGACGTTTTTCTGTGCAGTGTAGACAGAGCCTAATGGTGAAATAATTATTATTAAAATGATTTTTTTCCAGCGACTTCTTCACTATGTGTATTTATTTTTATAACTGCTGTCTCTATAGGTGATGTCATGTTGCTAATAATGCTGCTAGGCGTGTTGGGTCCGTATGAACATATGCTTTTAGATGCGTGTTTGGGTCCGCCTAGATGGACCCAAACATGCATCTAAGAATGAGCAGTGTGATTTTACACTGCTTGCAATGTAAAACACGTATTGCTGTTCACATGAGTGATCACCGATGCGTGTTACATTGTGTCTTTCAGATCCATCTTTCGGATCCGTTCCAAGAATTGACATGTCAAGTCTTGGTACAAAAGACGCAGCAGGAGCCCTATAATAAAGTATAGGGTGCGATTCTGCTGCATCTAGCACGCATCCAAACACGCAGCTGCATGTTGGATCTGATCAACTATATGATTTTGGATGCGATTTTTCGGATCCAACACGGATCCAAAATCATAGCCAAAAATGCAGTGTGAACATACCCTTAAAGCAGGTGTGTGGTGGGTCACTTGAGTGTTTAATCCATACAGTTACTCCATGAGAGCCCAGACCATTTTTTTCTAGGTAGGGACCTACAGCATTTGTTTAAAACATGTATAGGAGCAGAATTCACGTATTTTAGAAAATGATATGATTACCTACATCAAACATACTAAATAAAAATAATATAGAGTGAACAACCCTTTTAAAGTAAATGTGACACCTATATTTTATACTGCTTGACACCAAATACTCATACAGTAAGTTGCAAATGTATTCATATCCCTTGAACTGTTCCTCAGTTTTAAATGTTACAGCCACAAACTTAAAAGTATTTTAATGATATTTATCTGATAGAGCAACAGAAAATAGCAAGTATTTGTGAAGTGTAAAGAAAAAGAATAAAAATTGAAAGGCGTGGCGTGCATATGTATTCAGCCCCATGAGTCAATACTTTGTAGGACTTTAGCTGCAATGACAGCTGCAAGTCTGTTGGGGTATGTCTCTGGTAGCTTTGCACATCTAGTGGCTGGAAATTTTCAAGTCATGCCACAGATTCTCAGTAGGATTTAGGCTTGGACTTTGACTAGGCCTTTTTAACACATGGATATGCTTTGATTTAAACCATTTCATTGTAGCTTTGGTTTTATGTTTAGGGTCTTTACCCTGCTGGAAGGTGAACCTACATCCCAGTCTCAAGTCTTTTGCAACCTCTAACAGGTTTCCCCCTAGGATTGCCCTCTATTTAACTTCATTCATTTTCCCATTAAATCTAACCAGTTTCCCAGTCCCTGCTGAAGCAAAGCATCCCCCCAGCATGATGCTTCTACCACCATGCTTCATTGTGTGGATGGTGTGTTTAGGGTAATGTGCCGTTTTGCATTTTCTATACACATAACATTTGGCATTTAGGCCAAAACGTTAAATTTTGGTCTTATCTGATCAGAGCACCTTCTTCCACATGCTTGCTGTGTCCCCTACATACATTTTTGCAAACCGGATATCTTATGGCTTGCCTTCGAAAAGTGCTTTCTTCTTGCCACCCTTCATACAGATCAGATTTGTGGAGTACATAACTAATAGATGTCCAGGGGACAGATTCTCCCACCTGAGCTGCGGATCTCTACAGCTTCTCCAGAGTGACCGTGGGCCTCTAGGCTTCTCTATTTAGTACTCTCCTTATCTAGTCTACTCTCGCCTAATCCGCTATCTCTCTACTAACTCTCTTCTCGATCCTCTGCAATCAGGTTTCCGCACCCTACACTCCACGGAAACGGCTCTAACTAAAGTCTCCAATGATCTCCTAACAGTTAAATCTCAAGGCAACTACTCATTGTTGCTTCTTCTGGATCTCTCTGCAGCGTTTGACACTGTGGATCACCACCTCCTCCTCAACATGCTCAGCACCATTGGCCTCCAGGACACCGCTCTCTCTTGGTTCTCATCTTACCTTTTTAACCACTCCTTCAGTGTTTCATTTGCAGGTTCTACCTCCTCTCCTCTTCCTCTTGCTGTCGGGGTTCTTCAGGATCCGTTCTTGGTCCTCTCCTCTTCTCAATCTATACAGCCCCCATTGGACAAAACCATCAGGAGATTTGGCTTCCAGTACCATCTCTACGCTGATGACACCCAATTATAACACCTCCTCCCGAGACATCACTCCTGCTCTGCTACAAAACACCAGGGACTGCCTGTCTGCTGTCTCTGACATCATGTCCTCCTGTATCTTAAAACTAACCCACTAAAACTGAACTTCTAGTCATCCCACCATCTACTAACAGACCTTACCCTGCCCTTTCTGTCTCAGTGTGTGGCACCACCATAACTCGTAGGCAGCAGGCCCGCTGTCTTGGGGTTATACTAGATTCCGATCTGTCCTTCATACCATATATCCAATCCCTTGCCTGCTCCTGTCACCTGCACCTCAAGAACATTTCCAGAATCCGTCCTTTTCTCACTGTGGAAACAACTCAAACTCTCATTGTTGCTCTTATTCATTCTCGTCTCGACTACTGTAACTCGCTTATCGGTCTCCCTCTGTGCAAACTCTCCCCTCTACAATCTGTCCTGAATGCAGCAGCCAGGCTTGTCTTTCTTTCCAGCCGCTATACTGATGCCTCTAACATGTGTCAGTCACTTCACTGGTTGCCTATCCTGTACTGGATACAACTTAAACTCATCACTCTCACTCATAAAAGCTCTCCACAAACGCTGCTCCTCCCTACATCTCCTCCCTCATCTCTGTCTACCACCCAACCCGCTCTCTCCGCTCGGCTGATGATATCAGGTTACACTCATCATATCATCCGAACCTCCATGCCCGTCTCCAAGACGTCACACATGCAGCACCAGTTCTCTGGAACATGCCACTGCGGGCGATCAGGCACACTCAGAACTCTAATAGCTTTAAGATGGCCCTGAGAATACATTTTCTCACTCTGGCCTACCAGAATCCCTAATGCTAACACCCCTCCCCTTCCCCCACACTCCCTAGCGCACTCATCCATTTTCAGCACTTAACTGTATATAGATGTATATAGAGGGGGGCAGGATCATCCAATTCTATGTAAAAAAAACCATATTTAGGGTCCATGGCTGGACCATTGTAAATCTAGCACTTCTTGCCCTTCGTCTCTCCCCGTACACCCTAATTTAGATTGTAAGCTCTTGCGAGCAGGGGCCCTCACACCTTGTGCTCATCTGTAAGTACTTTTAATGTGTAATGCCTGCACGTTTACCCTCCAAATGTAAAGTGCTGCGGAATATGTTGGCGCTATATAAATAAAGATTATTATTATTATTATTATTATTATTATTATTATTATTGTAGATGGGTGGTCATGTCTTGGTAGATGTTCAGAGCTTGGGCTATTTTTTTTTTTTTTTAAAAGCTAATCCTGCATTACACTTTGTCACAACTTTATCTCTTAGCTGTCTGGTGTGTTACTTGGTTTTCATGATGCTGTTTGTTCACTAATGTTCTTTAACAAACCTCTGAGGTCTTCAAAAAACAGCTGTAGTTGTAATGAGAATTAATTACATACAGATGTACTCTATGTATTAAATAGGTGACTTAATAGCAATTGTTCACACTGGATTTTATTTAGGGATTTTAGAGTACAGGGAGAGGAATACATATGCACATTACACTTTTCAGTTTTGTTTTTAATTTTCCAAAATTTAGCAAAAAAACATATCATTGTACATACACTTCACAAATACCTGCTACTTTATGTTGCTCTATCACATAAAACATCAATGAAGTCAATTTAAGTTTTTAGTTGTAACATTTAAAAATGAGACACAGTTTAAGGATGCGTCAACATGACACCTGTCAAAATTCTCATTGGATTCTGAATCTTAAAACCACGTTGTCCGATGGTTATTTTGAAGGTGTTTTCCATGTGGATTTTAGGTCGGTTTTTTTCCTGCTGGATTTAGTCAGAAAAAAAGTACCATTCACCTCTAAGAGGTTTGGATGCGGATCTGACATAGAAATGTTTGGGAGGTGTTTTTTTAAACTAAAATACAGCTGAAAGAATGAACATGTTCCAAGTATTTTGTAATAATGGTGGTTTGGAAATCTGACCTATTAATAATTTGAGTCGTGTGAAATACAACTTGGATTTTCAATTGAGGTCTATAAGGATTTCAAGAATCAAAATCTGTGTTAAAAAACTACTGGAAAGGCTTCCCGTGAAGACAGACCCTAAGGGGTATCAATACTTTTGCATCCTACTGTATTCTTTTCTTTTTATCTGTTTGCGTTTTCTGACTGCAATTTGAATTTTATTTTATATTTTGCATATCTATATTTGAGCAGCCATCTTTCATAGGTTTTCACAGCATTCAGAGTTATGCTTTTTAGCATAGAAGAATGTGCACAGGAGACGACTCTTTGACTGCTGTTGGAGAATGTTGTAGATATGACCTGTGACCTGTGCACAGGTCCCAGTGCTGGATGAAGGTAGAAGAGGGGGAGCTGTGACCATTACTTATTGTTTATCCTATGTTGTCTAAATGTTGGTGTCACCTTTCACTGTAATCCTATAATCCTATTTTAAGCCTAAAAACGGCAAGTTTCTTTTTCTTTTCTAATTATAGATATTTTTTTTTAAAAGTGTTTATTTTTTAAGACATTTTGGTTTTATAAACATCAACTTCCTTGTAAAATGTACTAAAAGCCATGCATACTACATATATATACTGTTTGGCCCGTGAAATTTTTGCCAACCAGTTTGCACAGAATTACAATATTGATCATATTCAGATGTTGAGTTGGCAAGACACGCACCATAATCAACAGTGTTTAAGCTTAAACTCAACTGATTCGTTCCATTCAAACCCATTCACCCCATCCACTTTATTTTTATTAAGAACGCTGACCAAAGCACCGCAAACAATCTCTTGTTTTCCGACGCCCCCGCCTCCCCCCCCCCCCCCCTAAAACACAACTTGAGAAAACACTCAACCCGCCTGCGAAGCGATCCAGGGCGCTCCATATATCCAAAAATTTGTCCGGTAAACCCCCCCTCGCCTCAAAGGTGAGCCTATACATACTAGGTCTCCATTCACTAATTGCTTCAACTGCCCCAGAGATGGACACATCCTGGAGGCTTCCAGTTTAGTAGTATTGTTATTGCTGGCATAGAACCTGTGACTCCTGAATAGCTGTCGCTCAGCTGTCTCGTCTGAAACTATATCAACCACCAGACCTAGTAGACTAACCTCCGAGCACACTGCTGGCAGTCCAAGCGTCTACACTCAAGATCTCATGTGAACTCGGGACAAAATGTTCTAGTACTCCTCGGGCACATCCATACAATATGGTATAGGGAGCCTCTAGCATTTGTACTATGGGAACTTCGGCTTGACGTTTCCCCATCAGGTCCCCCGCAATCGAGGTAGGTGTAGATAATATAATTGTGCTAACCATTTAGTCTGATTCAAACTGATCCTGGCATTTAGAATTATCTGTGGCCTCCATGACGCGCAGCTCTTCCAAGAATGATGAAGGTCCAGATCAGGTAACTGTCCACCACTACCACATTCTCGAAGGCCATTTTAATAGGAGAGGCTGACACTGCTTTTATGGCTTTAATAAATGTAGACACTGGTTTTATTTGATCCTCAGTCGAGCAAGATCCTTCTCCAAAATGCCACACTCAGTCAGAGAATATGCCACGCACCCCTCACCTAAAATTGTTTGAAACAGGCATGACGCTCACTGGAAATATCTAAAAGGGAAACCTTGTGTAAGTTGAGATATTCGCCAGCTCCTAGGAAGAATGCAGAGAAATTTCCCATCCACATATAATTGCCAAGAATTTTTTAATGGCCTTTTGCGGCAGATTTCAAAAGTCATTCGCATGACGCTCCCCCCCCCACAATTCTGGAAGCTCCGTCCGATTGCGCCTTTAAGGGCATGTACGGGGACCACGCCTCACCTCTCCTTTGCCCCATCGAAATACCAAACAAATCTCTTCATTTACTGCAAACTGTTGCCGCATGTGGCAGTGTAATAGCCGTGTTCGGGTATTTCCCCTTGTCTGGGTACACTAAATTAGCAAGTTTTTCTCATATGACCCACTCAAGGTCCCTCATGTGCTCCGCTGAGAATATTGTGGTCTGCTGCAAGTCACACCCTCCATGCAGATACGCTACTGCATGAGACACACGCGACGTAGTAGATGTGAAAAATCGGGCGAGGCGCAAACCCACAACTCCTCCTCATGAACGCGCACTCAGTGTATTTTTCCCTATCCTAGGGGTGTACCGCAGAAGGAATGCAGAAATTGTCGTTGCCACAGACTGAAAATGCTCACCTGGTGGAGAAACCATAGGAGCGGCACCTATACAAGTACAGCGATAGGCATAAGGACCTAGCATCTTAATATATTGATACGACACAAGAGATAGCGGTATTGATGTCTCCAATTTTGCCAGTTTTAGTCTCGCGTCGGGACATGCTGCAACTGACAAGTTGTTAGAATTGCCAAGAACTTCTGCACATCTTTTATGAATCGGTATCCGAGTTAAAGTGAATGTTCTGCAATTCTCCATTGACATATTGGAGGAAAACATCTCCGTCGTGTGGAACTTCGGTCCACTAAAATGTCGCACTCTGACTGCCTAAGCCACAGTTCAGACTTTTAGCCCAGAGAGAAGGGCCTCACATAAGAGGTTTACTATATCTAGAAGGGCATCCAAGGATCTCGAGGGTTCGCCAGGTA
Source organism: Phyllomedusa bahiana (assembly GCA_025379985.1). Taxonomy (NCBI): domain Eukaryota; kingdom Metazoa; phylum Chordata; class Amphibia; order Anura; family Hylidae; genus Phyllomedusa; species Phyllomedusa bahiana. The sequence goes on along the minus strand of JAODAL010014496.1, from coordinate 29,930 downwards.
CACCAATAGTATCGCTACAGAGGACACTTTCTCGTTATCCCCTGTATCTCCAGCTTCTAAATCAACGGATTATTATTTTTCAAATTGACAAGGGTTCAATTGCCAAGGACAACTTTAAGGGGGATAGGGGACACCCTGTCGACGTGCCTCCTACCCAATGAAATTTGTCAGACCATTAATCCGTCACCAGAACTCTCGCCGTTGGCTTACGAATGATAGGGATCTGAGCCATATATAAGGAACACTCTGCAGGGAATCCCTCATGGCTAATAACACCTCCCCATGAATCTCCACTCTATGGAGTCGAATTCCTTTTTCATTATCGAGTGACGTAATCTCCTATTGCCCCGGTTTTTTTTAATGGCGTTAACTGTTAAATTTGTAAACGTCTCCTAAGATTCATAGCTGGTACTGTAGCGTTCCCACGGGAATAAATCGGATTGGTCATTCCGACAATAGAACGGAGATATAGAATAAGATCTCAGGGCCAGTGCTTTGGCTAGTGATTTTTGCCGTCTCAATAGTTCGATAGTGAAATATGACGGTAAGATTGATAGAGCTCAGACGGTTTAGACGAGTCTTGGGTTGCACTACTTTGTTGCTCTCTGTTACTGTGATAAGGGCAATTGGCGCACACCTACCTCAAAAGTGTGTCTGAAGGACCTCCTCCAATCGGTGGGTGCAAGCTCTTCCATGTCATACTAGTTAACCAATCCACCTTGATACATCGGTCCCGGCGCTTTATTACCGGCCATCAGTCTAATTTGCTTTCTGGACTTCTCCTCCGTAATCAGGCCTCCAGCAAAGTTTCCCTATTCCTCATTGACAACAATGGCATTGAAACTTGCCCTATGGAAATCTTTAATGTACCGTGTCAGTGTGTTTAAAGTAGAGAGATAGAGAGAGAGAGATATATAATCGCTCTGGTAATCCTCGTGCGAATCTAGAGCGGTATTCCTCAGGGTACCGTCACCCACTATTTCCCCCCTGAATTTTTTTAATCCTAGCAGAACTTACGTCCTAGGAGTCTCCGTTTGGCCAAAAAGGCCAAAGCCCATCCATATCTTATCCCTCGGCAGGAATATCGTAGTGTCTTATGGAGTCGCAACACGTCGCTTTTGCGTGTATTGTGTAAGGAGCATGTTGTAAGCCTTTGTTTCCTTTCCGCCTATCCTTATGTTCCTCATCATGTTGAGTCTATCTCGCTAATCAGCTCTCCTGCTTGGGCCAGCTCCCTTCCAACTTCACCTTTAGACTGCATTAGGTAGCTATATGGGTATGTAATGCAATGAATGTGAGGTGACCCTCCCTGTCACAGCTTCAGGGTCGGTCCCAACGTATCAAAAGGAGTCAGCAGATCCCTCATTGTGCTTCCAATAATCTGACTATACCTCCGGCTTTTCCCTTACACCGACGGATAACCTCTAGACCTTTGTTAGGGTTCATTCTCCAGGCTTTTTGATCCCACCGATGCTAGATACCGCACCAGTAGGGGGTGGCATGGTCCGAGATGCCTCTCGCATAATAGTCTGCTGTCACCACTTGGGATAGGTACAGTTCCCTTGCAAATGGGATCTATGAGAGATAGGTATCCGGAGGTTGCGAGTAGCACGAGAACTGACCCTTGTTCTGTGGGTGTTTCCACATCCACACCTACGTCAGGCACTACGACATAGCCAGGTCACAAAGTATGGATCATGTGTTGGTCTTGAGCGAGGCAGGGTCATATCTGGCACAGGGTTGCGTTATGTCTCCCATCACCAGATTGGAACCACCAGGAATTTAATACAGAATATTCGCTAAGGATTCTCCAAAACCGAAACTAGATAACGGAGGTGGCCTCATATACCCTACACCTAGGACATATTCCACTCCACACGTATTTGGCATGTAGAACAATGTACTACAGAGGGATCACAATGTAGCATTGCAACAAGTAACTAAGGGAGGTTGTTGCATCCAATTTGGAGACCCCTAGAGCATAATTAGATGTATAAGCTGGTTAACCTCAATCTCTTATCACATGGCTTTTGAGTGAAAAGAATTTTTTGCCCTCTCCAAGTGGGTTTCTATGCTAATAAACTATGTGGGTTATATGACCGGAGGAATTGGAACACTAGTATGCCCTTTTGATTTCTGCAATTGAGCCCCGGAAGTTCCACGATATACATTAAAGGAAACCATTTATAAGTTGTAGGACAAATCTCTTTGGTAGGTAGACCCGGGCGCGGACTCCATGATAAGCCAGCCGCAGCCACAAACACCACACAACAACACCACGCATTTTTTACCACCAGCTTGTATTTAAAACAATACTATAAACATTTACCGACCCCGCCTCTGCCCATACCAACCCAACCTGGATGAGGCTTAGTACCCAAAACCAGTTTGTGAAAAAACATCTCTAACTTTTTCACTCAAATAGGGGAGATCGTTCAGGAATTTACAAAAAAGATAAACAGTCTTCCAGACTAAAGAATGTGAGACATCCCCTTCTAGAAAAAATAGGGGACTAAGGTTCATACCTCTGAGCTCCCTTGAATAGAAGATCCCATTTAACCTCGCCCCGTCCATTAAACCGGCCCATTCCGGAGTATGGACGGCTTTCACATTAAGATGGGCGTGCCGTATTTAACAAATACTTTCAATCTCAGGAAAACCAGACGCCCAAAACTCTTATTATAAGCCACCCAAGAAAAACCCTCAACCATAACATGGGTCACCTAGACCAGCAGTTAAAGACGTCCCTTCAGCGTTCTTTGTCTCTGCGCCTATCTAGCCATCATTCGCTTCTCCGGAGTTGGGTAAAAGAACAAGTGTCCTTGTCTTGATCTTGGACTCTTTAAGCGATGGGTGACACTATGGAATATCTCAGTCCAATTTCTCTTAGACGGGCTTCTGACCGTGGCTGAACTGTCGCCTCTTCCCTTTGGACTCTCAGTTGTGTGAGTCAGGATCTTAAAAAGGAGAGAGCGTATTATGTCTTTTTCTTTGCCTTTCTTCCCTTGCGGCTTGTCAAAGATTCGCCGTTCCTGGTTCCAAGGTAGTTGAGCACTTCATGATAAAAGGTCGTGCAGGAGATCGGGTGGGTAAGCGGCCTGGTCTGGAAGTTGGTGCGCTGTTCTCAATGCACGACAGCATGGAAGACCAAGGGTATTGGATCTTGAAGCTGTCGGATCAAGTTTTCTGTAAATTTTTTCTGGAGCATCCCCCTCCGCTCGCTCCGGGAGACCTAGTATACGAAATTATTTGCGGTTCGCTGGTTTTTCAGCGTTCCGTCCACCCTGTCGTGCAGGGATTTTGATCTGTTGTTGCATAGTTGTTGTAATCCTTGTGTGCGGTGTGGCCGTAGTATTTCCAATTCATTTATTGCACGCTTATTTACCGCCTCTGGGATTGCGCTCTCTCACTTTGTCAATGTCCTCTCTCAATTGTTTAGGTCTGCCTGGATATGATCTATTTTACTGTCAGAGCTGTCTGGCAGGAAGGCAATGGGGACATTATCTTTGCTGTATCCGTGGGGTGATGAGGTGTGTTAGCTCTCCTCCTCAGTTTCTGACTAATAGGTCGGCCATGAAGATTGAATGCAGAGGGCTGGGTAGGAAGACCCTTTTGTGAGGCGCCATAGTGCACACCCCAGACAGGGTAGTTAGAGTCACATTTTGTATTTGCCAGCAAACAATATAGAGACTCTTAATCGCAATGCGTTCTCAGAACCTCTCACTCCGTTGGACAGATAGAAAGCTGCAGGTTCTGCAGGGTCTCCTATAAGGAAATACTAATTGTGTGCAAGCGTAAGTTCTTGGTTAATCTAAGAGAGCTACAGGCGGATATCTGTGGAATTATTACAGCAGTACAAATAAACTTTGTTCTCTCATCTGCGCACAAAGTGTCTCATGATGCGCAGGCATGTCCTCAGGGAGAGCTCCAGGGGAACTCTACCGCTGTGGCAATTCCGGGCAATTTAGATGAAGCAAGCCCCCTCTTTCACTGTCCAGGCAGGAGCAAGGCTGAGTCTCTCAGAATAGTGGCATTAGGGGCCTTCTCAGCCTCTTCGCTGCCCTTGTATCTTATTAGCAGCAGGGGGGTCATGTGGTTGGGCCGCGATCAGTCATAGGGTGTTGCTTATTTTCTCCAGCCAACTCTCCTCTACCGGATCTCAGATGATGGTGGACCAGGTTAATAGTCGTCCTCTTCTGCTGAGGCTATGTCCGTGTCCAGTAGGAGTCGCACCTCTCTGTCTGTGTTTGCAGCAGCAATCACTGGTCACAGCTGATTTTTCGCGCAGGGTCAAATGCGGTTGGGGTTCTCAGTGATTCACTCAGCCGTTTCCTTCCGGTAGCAAATTTACAAGGGGATCTGGTCAGGCGAATCAGGATGTAGCAGGATCAGATGCAAGAGCTCTCACTTCTGCGACCTCACAGCATGCGGAGGGGACCACGTAATTATAGATATTGATGTTGAAAATTAAGAAAGAAGATCACTCAAACTTCTTAATAATGTTTAACATTAAAAAAATGATTTAAATAAAAGGTCACTTTCTGGTAACACTTTCTCTTTAAATGGGGATGTCAAACGAACAAAAAAAACAAAATACAAATCTCATATGAGTTGCTAAAGTCTTCGTGCATCTCCTTGTGATGTTTTCTGTGCTAATGTGTGCTTTTCTTGTATTATATGTGGCCTCCCTTCTCTGCAGCTGAGCAGCAGCATTTCCCTTTTGTAAGCTGTTTCCCTTTGACTTGGAAGACTACCAGCACCAGGATCCTTAGCTGTTTTTTTGCCTTCCTACCTCCTTCCTAATAACAGTTTCAGTGCACACCCCCTATTTCCTCCCTCATGTTGAAAGCCTTGGGAAGGTGGACTAGAAGTTTGTGGCTTTAAGGGTTGCCCTGAAAAAAGCCAAAGTGGTATGGTGACATGGTAGCCAGGGCTCGACACAGACAGACATACAGAACCGCTAAGCTTCCTGTCTTTAATAACTGATATAGAACTACAGAAAGCCCAGAGAAAATGTGACTTTCTAACTATGGGAGAGATATTATACGGAAACTATGTTTGTTTCCTATTGCAGAACCCCTTTAAAAAAACAAAAAAAGAGTAAGTTGTATTTTGTTGTTTTATTTTCCTGGTTTGGCGTATTATAGGCACACATCTGGACAAGTGTTACTTAATGTATTTATACCCAGAGTTAAAATTAAGTATGCACCCATGATGTAATAGTGATCAATAATTCACTATGACAAATGTTGTCACAATGCAGTCTTTACAAGGCCATATGCTCTAAACACAACATGCAGCATTTATGTGTGCATAGGCGAAATAAAAACGTCTAATTGTGTTAAACAATAAGAGGTTACAATCAATGCTCGCTGTTCACAGTGTTATCAAGGGGCTAACCTGGGCTCCTCTGCCCCCCAAAATAAATAAAAATATTTTAGCTTTACAGTGTATAAGCCTTTTTACTCTCCTTTTGATACAGCTATGTTTTGTGCTTTCATTTTTTCATCCTAGCTTTCCAAGAGCAAGAACTTTTTGGTTCTGTAAACAGGGCTTGTTTTATTGAGTTGTGTTTTTATTGGAATCTACTAGTATACCCAATTTTGTATTGAGAAACCTAAAATATGAATTGTGGGAAAAATGGCAAAAAATGTAATACTGTAATTTTTTTATTCCCTTTTTCATGGCATGTGGCGTGTTGTATACAGTAAATGACAAGTTAAGGTAAATCTGTGAAACTCTGTGATTGCAGTGATGCCAAACGTATGTGAGTTTTTTATGCTTTACAATTTTTTTTATGTGTCACCATAACTTTTTACATTTTCTGGTCAACTGAGGTGTGTGAGGGCTTTGCAGAATTAGCTGTAGTTTATATTGGTATAGATTTTTGAATGATTGTGGATCTATATTTTTTTAATTCCTTTTTGGAGGTAACCAAAAACCAGCAATACTTCTTGTGTATAGTGGCTTAAGTGATAGAACTGAGGGCCTTCTTCAGATCAATCCAACCTGCATGCAGCAATTACAGAAAGGGGGTGGAAGGGCCCGTTGGGCGACAGAAGGAACCCATCAGTCTGTCTAACTGCTCTGATGCCACTAGAGCTGGAACTGGAATTAAGGGTGAGTTTAGACAAATATTGCGATGTAGCCACCATTGCCCCATAGAAATTAATAGAGCAAAAGTAGTCCTCTTGGACTAGGTTTCTCAATTTTCTAGTGGTGTATGCTTAATGGGCAGGATGCAAAAGATTTTTGACATATACCTTAGAAGCTGATGAGCAACAGTTACATACACGGAGAATAGATTGATTGCATAATGTTTGCACCGGGGTCAAAATGTTCACAATAAATTGAACCCTAATTATAAGTTATTCTAGGAGAAAAAAAAGTTGTTCAACTCATATTGCCTGAAAGTGGTATTATGAGATATTACAGAGACATTATAAGTAGAGATGGGCGAATTTCTCAAAAATTCGGTTCGGTCACTTCGCCCAATTTCCCGACAAAAATAAATTCGGTCCGAATTACTTTGGGATGAATCACGTTAAAAAACAGCTATTTCCAGGCTGCACCGAGCCTGCAGGGTGCTGTAGAACGTTGTGCCATGCTTAAATATGCAGAGGGAGCTTGGTTTGGTCTTCATACAATGTTGTGTTTCAGTATGACACGCAGATGATTGCCGCCGCTCTTAGAATCGCTTCACTATAAAATTCCCTGGGCACTTAAGAGGGCAAAACTGACCAAAAAACTCAAGCGGGAATGTAGCCTGATGATAAAGTCATGGCAGCGAAAGCTGGAAAAAAACAAGCTGAGAGCTCAGGTGGCAACATTAGTGACAGAGTGTGGAGGATAGACGGCTGCAGCCACAAGCAGCATGAGGTCAGAGAGTGGCACAATGACATTCTGGAGGTGGCAAAAACAGTAGTATGCCACAGAGTGGCACAATGACACAGTGTGGAGGGCACGGCAGCAGCAGCATGAGGTCAGACAGTGGCACAATGACACAGTGTGTGGGGCACGCAGCAGCACAGCATGAGGTCAGGCAGTGGCACAATGACATTCTGGAGGTGGCAAAAACAGGATTAGGCCACAGAGTGGCACAATGACACAGTGTGGAGGTCACGGCAGCAGCAGCATGAGGTCAGAGAGTGGCCCAATGACACAGTGTGGATGGCACGGCAGCAGCAGCATGAGGTCAGTCAGTGGCAAAAGGACATTCTGGAGGTGGCAAAAACAGGAGTAGGCCACAGAGTGGCACAATGACACAGTGTGGAGTTCACGGCAGCAGCCACAGCAGCAGCATGAGGTCAGACAGTGGCAAAATGACATTCTGGAGGTGGCAAAAACTGGTGTAGGCCACAGAGTGGCACAATGACACAGTGTGGATGTCACGGCACCAGCAACAGCAGCAGCAGCATGAGGTCATAGAGTGGCACAATGACAGAGTGTGGAGGTGGGTGGCAATACCAGTCCCTGGTAAAGATGGTTGTTGGCAGATGGAGAAATTGGCAGCATATGTGTGGCATCAGGCGGGTGGCGGCATCAGAATAGTGGCTGAGGCAGGTAGTTTGAACCCAGACTCATTTCTCACAGTTTGGGTGAGGCGTCATGGCTGATGTAGTCTGACGCCTAAGGCATTGGTGTGTGGAAATCCTGGCCGATCCACGCCTGATTCATCTTGACAAAGGTCAGTCGTTCCACATTTCCCATGGACAAGCGGGTTCTCCTTGGGGTAACGATGGCCCCCGCCGCACTGAACACCCGCTCTGATGCCACACTACTGGCCGGGCAGGACAGCTTCTCCACTGCAAACTCGGCAAGTTGCGGCCACACATCTAGTTTGGCTGCCCAGTAGTCCAGCGGATCTTCTAACTGGGGTGGCAGAGTGCTGTCCAAGTAGGCCACCACCTGTTGGTTCAGGGACTGCTCCAGGTCCTGCTGCTGCTGCTGGCAACTACCCTCCTCACTAGGCGGGTGAAGGAAGCTGCTCATCAGTGACTCCAGACTTAGGTTGGTGCTGATGGAGCTGGTACTGCTCCTACCCCCCCACCTTCCCCCAGCAGCCGCGGCAGTAGTACGTGAGCGCTGAGGAACCCCCGGTCAGACCTGTCAGAGGAAGGACGATGCTGCACATAGGAAGCGGCCAATTGACTACGGAGGATTTCCCTATAGTATTTGAGTTTTTCTTCCCTCTCAGCAGCTGGGAAAAAGGCTCCCATTTTGGACCGGTTAGCGAGAGTCCAATAGGGTGGAGAGCCAGAAGTCATCCCTCTGCCGGATGCTGACTATTCGGCTGTCACTAGCAGGCAAATCAGCATGCTGCGGGCCATCTGCACAAGTGACTCCGAGGGCTCCTGCCTCCATCTCCACTGTATACTGGCCACAGTGCTTGCGGGTCATCTGCCTCGTCTTCCTCATCTCCATCTACCTCCTCCAGCTGCTCCTGCTCCTCCTCTCTTGTCACCTGGGTAGAAAATCCACTCATTTTCACCAGACAATGCTTCTGCTCCGATGTCTCCTCCTCCTCCTCCTCCTCCATTTCAGTCCCCACCGGACCATGTGGCTGCGAGATGTAGTCGCCACGTCTCCAGAATTCAATCTGCCCAGACAGATTTTTCAGCATCTGTTCCAGGACATGAAGCAGTGGAATGACGTTATTCATCCCGTAGTCCTGACAAATAATGTGGCCTCCTCGAATGGCCTCAACAAACGGCAGGTGTCACGCATGAGCTTCCACTGCCTGACATCAAAGTTACACAGGGGAGTACTCCTGTCCGCCTGGATCATCAAAAATCATTAATGGCCTGTTCATACAGTCGTCCAACATGTGCAGGCTGGAATTTCCAACGGGTGGAAACATCGCATATCAGAGTGTGTTGGGGGAGGCCGTTCTGCCGTTGGAACTCGAGGAGGGTGTTCCTGGCTTTGTAGGAATGGATGAAGTGCATGTACAGTTTCCTGGCCATTTTCAGAATCTTCTGAAGATCGGTGGAAGACTTCAGGAACCTTTTCACAACCAGATTGAACACATGCGCCATGCAGGGCGCATGGACTATCCCTCCTCGGTGCAGCGCGGACACCATGTTACTCCCATTATCCGTCACCATGATTCGGATTTGCAGTTGGCGCGGAGAAAGCCACACATCGATTTCTTGCTGCATGACGCGCAGTTCCTCTCCTGTGTGACTTCGTTCTCCGAGGCAAGCCAGGTGTAGAACTGCGTGACTCCGGTGTGCCCTACACATGTGGTCTGATGGAGCAGTACGTGTGGAGGCTGGGAGGGGGGTGGTGGTGGCGGCGGACATTGGCGCAGGAGCCGCAGTTTGACAACGTGGAGGAGAAAGCGGCATCTCCTGTCCAAGTTGTTGGTGTGCCTGGGCAGGAAGCACATTCACCCAATGGGCCGTAAAGGACATGTACTGGCCCTGACCGTAGTTACAGCTCCAGACGTCCGCGCTGCCATGCACCTTGGAACAAACCGAATAAGCTTTCTGTTCTACATATTTATGAAGTGCTGGTACTGCCTTTTTGGAAAAGAAATTACGGCTTGGAACTCTCCATCTCGGCTCGGCACAAGCCATTAGTTCTCTGAACGGTGCAGAGTCCACCATTTGGAAAGGGAGGGACTGCAGTACCAACAACTTGGACAGGAGCACGGTCAGCTGCTGCACCTTAGAATGGTTGGACGCATACTGTTGTCTCTTTGCAATCGCCTCGCTGAACGACTGCTGGCGCCATGAGTAGCGAGGAGCAGGCGCATCTGGAGCGGGAGATGATGGCAAAGAGAAACAGCTCCCTTCTGCAGAGGTGTGGAGAGCCTTGACTGGCTGCAATGGCATGCATGCCACTGGGCGCTGCTACTGCTGCGGCGGCAGGATAGACCACCACATCTGAGCCACGTTTCTCCCAGGCCACCGGATGGTGACGCTGCATGTGTTGACGCAGGGCTGTGGTGCCAACGTTAGCTCCCTGGCCACGCTTCACTTTCTGCCCACAGATTCTACATATACCCATATTCGGCTCCTCCGGTGTCTTAGCAAAGAACTGCCACACCGCCGAGTATCTGAGTGACTACTACCGCCGCTGCCACGCTGAGACCCTGTGCCGCTACTTTCTTGGACCTGCAAAGCGGGTTTTCTACCCCGTGGCCGCTTGGCTCCCGACCTCACACTGCTGCTACCCTGCTGACTCACGGCCACACAACTCACTTGCTGGCTGCGCTGCTGCCTGACGTGCAAGCTGACGCCCTCTTCTCCTGATGATGATGAAGCCCTTGCTTCACCCGGCTCCCAAGTGCCGTCGACTACAACATCATCTATTTGTGTTTCATCGTCACTGCTGTCCTCATCACCGGTCTTGGTATGCAGAGGCTAACCCCTCACAACATGACCTCCCATGCCACTCTCCACATCTATACTTTGCCGCCTACTGCAAGAAGCAGGGGATATTGGCCCCATTTCTTCGCTGCCAAGTAGCTGCTGACTGCCCTCCTCAAATTGTTCATCCTCGCTATATAGTGGCGCTGAGCCCAGACCACATAGTAGATCTCTGGCTGAGGGACCGGATGGGACAGAGGCGGGTTGAGGACAGGTGAGGGCCGCTGACCCGCTCCCGGGCCATGCCATCTAAGGGTTGTGTATGACGATCCCACCGACTCTTGGCTGGGGTTGTCAGATATAATCTGGGAGGAAGTGGATGTCCTAGTCAACCAATCAAGAACCCTTGGGTTACTAGTCCGCACACGGCCGCTAGATGACAGCGGCAGTTGTGGCCTCACCGAGTGACCCCTGCTGCGACGTCTCCTTGCTGTGCTGCGACCTGGGCCTGCTCCGGGAATGTTTGTGCCACTGCCACTCGCAGGTGAAGAGCCTGCCACCTCTCTGTCTGACATACTGTTTGTTCTAAAATGTACAGACACTGTTTGATGAAGATATCTGTATATGATAAATACACACCCTGTATTTGACTCCAAATGAACCCACTAAGAAGCTTGGATATAAATTGCGCTCCACAAATGGGCAGGAAAAATTGACTTGTATGTGCCGTTTAAAAACTCTGTGTATTTTACTGAATATAAAAGCACAAACAGGCTTAATTAACCTTCGGATATGAATTATGCTACAGAATTTTTTCTGTGGCGGTGAAAAACAAAGTTTCTTTTACTAAGTACAATTCTAGAAAAATACTTAGTTAACCCTTGGATGTAAATTGCGCAAAAGAATTGAGCAACCAAAAACTACCAGCTTTGTAGCGTGTTACAATGGCATGTATTTTACCCTACACAACCAGAGAGAAACTTGTAATTAACCTTCGCTTGTGAATTATGCTACAGGAAAAATGTATTTTTTGCCGGTGAAAAAGACGGTTTCTTTTAGTCATCACAACAGAAGAACAACGCTTAATTAACCCCTGGATGTAAATTGCGCAAAAGAATTGAGCAGCCAAAAACTACCAGCTTTGTAGCGTGTTACAATGGCGTGTATTTTACGCTACACAACAAGAGAAAAACTTGTAATTAACCTTCGGTTGTGAATTATGCTACAGGAAAAATGTATTTTTTGCCGGTGAAAAAGACGGTTTCTTTTAGTCACCACAACAGCAGAACAACGCTTAATTAAACCCTGGATGTAAATTGCGCAAAAGAATTGAGCAGCCAAAAACTACCAGCTTTGTAGTGTATTACAATGGCTTTTATTTTACGGTACACAGCAAGAGAAAAACTTGTAATTAACCTTCGGTTGTGAATTATGCTACAGGCAAAATGTCTTTTTTGCCGGTGAAAAAGACGGTTTATTTTAGTCACCACAACAGCAGAACAATGCTTAATTAACCCCTGGATGTAAATTGCGCAAAAGAATTGAGCAGCCAAAAATTAAATGGTATTTGTATTGTAAAAACGCTGTTTCTTGAAATGAATACAACAGGAACGGGCTTAGATCACCCTTGGATATTCAATGTGCTGTGAGCAGATAGCATTAAAATGTATATGCAGCTGCACTGGACGCACACTGGACTTCAGTTCCAATACCCCACAAAATCAGAAATAGAACGTAAGAGAAGCAGTCTCTGAGACAAGCTGTGACACCCCCCCAAAAATCGCTGTATAAAAATGAGTTCTTTAGTATCAGCTATCATAAGCAGCCGCGGCAGCACCTTCCCTACTCAGTACAGTGAGAGCGGTATGAGCTCCCAGCGTCACGCCCAGACTTATATAGTGCGGTGACGTCACAGAATCCCGCCGGTCTCTGATTGGCTTCATCTCTGCACATGTCATGCAGGCTATGCCCTTCTTCCTTCCAGAGTTCTTTGCCCCATGTAACGCCATGTGTTCGCAGCCATTTTATCAATCAAAAGCACACTTCGTTCACCCAAAGTACCCCAAACTTCGACTTCGTTCCGAACCGAAGTTTTCCTGAAATTCTAAACGAATTCCACTTCGTTAGAATCAATTCGCCCATCTCTAATTATAAGACATGTCCATGGAACCATGAAACTTAAATACCATGGTTACAACCAACCAATCCATCTCGACCAATCAACCCAGTCACTCAATTAATAGTTTAGGGGAAATAATAATGGCTTGCTTTTCTTTTGTTGATTGTCTTCTCAAAATACTCATGCAAACTCATGGCCATTCATTTGAAAGGCCAGTCTGCGTTGTCGTTCACATAGATTTTCCACCCTATGGATTTAAAATCCGTTGTGTGCAAAAAAAAAAAAAAAAGAATGAACATGTTCATTCTTTTGAGCAAATCCTTGGTAGAAATCTAAGGTGACGCCTTGGAGTGCTGCTGAGGAAATGTAATTGTATGTCCACATGACAAATGTCAAAATAGTCGTCGGATTCTGAATCCTAAAACCATGTCAACTGATGAGTATTTTGATGAATTTTTTAACGTGGATTTTAGTTTTTTTCCCCATCACATTTACAATCAGAAAAAGAGTCCCATTTATCTTTATGGGGTTTTGGAAGCGGATCTGGACATAGAAATATTTGGGATGCATTTTTTACTTGAAATATGGCAGATTATTGAGCAAGTTTAAATTTTTTTTTTGTAAAATGTATAGGTGCAAACTGTTGTAGCAGTCAAAAGCTATGCATAAACAATACAACATCAGCAGCACTCTAACGGCACTAAAAACGGTTAAAAGGGACATAAGACTTTTTTGGAAAAGCATTTCTGCTACTATAAAATTTATGAAAAAAACTTGAGGTTCTTAGTGAACAGACACCAAGAGAGGTAGCATGTAATGTAGGTTCCCACCTGAATTGGGGTCACATTGCCACGGTAGGTGGGCATTTACAGTTTTGATAAAAAATGTACACTAAGAACCTAATTTTTTCATATATTTCATAGTAGCAGAAATGCTTTTCCAAAAAAGTCCTATGTCCCTTTTGCCCTTTTTTAGTGCCTTTAGAGTGCTGCTTATGTATTGTTTTTGCATAGCTTTTGACTGCCACAACAGTGTGCACCTATTCATTTATTTTTCAAAACGGATGTGCTGATCAGATTTTGTTTTTTAACTGTTTGGGGAGGTGGATAGTCCTCAGCTTGGCTTATGCACTCTGCCCGCTTACACAGGCTTTTTAATCAGATCAGGTTTGTAGTTGGAGCCTTCTAACCCTGAAGCGTGGAGGTCTGAACAGACACCAAGAGAGGTAGCATGTAGTGTAGGTTCCCACCTGAACTGGGGTCACCTTCTGTGTTAGGTGGGCATTTACAGTTTTGATCAAAAATATACACTAAGAACCTCAGGTTTTTTCATATATTTCATAGTAACAGAAATGTTTTTCCAAAAAAAGTCTTATGTCCCTTTTTACCGTTTTTAGTGCCATTAGAGTGCTAATGATGTTGTATTGTTTTTGCATAGCTTTTGACTGCCACAGCAGTGTGCATCTATACATTTATTTTTCAAAATGGATGTGCTGACCAGATTTTGTTTTTAGATGTGTATTAACAAGCTAACCTGTGGGCAAAACCATGGCCAAATCTCTGCATCAGAAATCTCAGGGCCTACCCTGGATTCCACATCAGATTTTGGTTTTGAACATAATGTAGTTTAACAACTTCCATTGTTTGTAACAGAAGAGCGAAGAAATCAGGCGATACTTTTTAGAGGCTAACTGAGTATATTTGATGGTGAGCTTTCGAGAGTACTAGCTCCCTTCTTCAGACATGATGTTATACAAGAAACTGAAAATTTAGTTTCTTCAATATCATCATGTCTGAAGAAGGGAGCTAGTACTCTCGAAAGCTCACCATCAAATACACTCAGTTAGCCTCTAAAAGGTATCACTTGATTTCTTCACTCTTCTACTATTTTCTATGGCTAACACGATACAACATTATACTACCAGTTGTTTGTAACAAGCATAGTCAGTTTGTATGTAAAGTAGGCAGTGATTAGCAGACCCATCAGTGGAGAGGTATGAGGGGTCACAGGGAAAGGACAAGTATGGGCAGATTTCAGAGAAAGTCCAGAGACATAAAACAAAACCAGAAGTCTGTGGATAAATTAGACTGCTTGTTGTGTGCAGCATTCCTTCGTGTGCAGAACGTATAAAATGTATGGGATATACAAGACAAGCGAATTGGCACCAGTCCGCAATGCAGGAGCTTTAATCAGTGTTTAACCGCATGGCAGTTAGAATCTTCTAGTGCTCACCAGTGGTGCATGCTTAGATCAGACAATCCCATGTAAATTGTTCACAATAAGAAAAGAAGCAGCAGTCACTGGTCTTTCTTTTCATCTGTTTTAATCCATAAAACCGAGTAGCAGCACATAAATCAGTAACAGCACATGGATGGGAGAACGAGAAACACCCTCTCATCCATATAAAATGTATGTTTCCAACTAGGACTTTGGACAAGTACAGTATATTTTACTAGTTTTACCTGTTGCACAATGATATGTCTCTGTTTTTCATGTGTTTTTTTACTCATCTATTTTAAGAATTAACAACATTGTAAGCTCGGGGTCTATAAATAGTACCACCCTCTAGGTTTTTTTTCTTGTAAGGGGAACGTTTATGTAAAATATTTTGAACATAGCAAGTTGCGCGATATGTTTGGTGCATTTCCCCAAATCTGTTTAGATCTGTGTTTTGCAACACTTTTGTAGAGCAAGAAATTTGTCTTCTAGCCATACTTCCTGTCCTTATCACTTCTTAAAAATTTTGAAATCCATGTAAAACATGTTACAAATTAGGCAAGTCATTTCAAACATATATTTGTCACACTGTTCCACTGGCCGGGCATGCTACAAGGGGTCATGACTAAATGACTATCGGGTATCTTCATAGAGCATCTGGTGATTAGGTTGGCTTAGCACACGAAAGTCGCCAGGTGCCACCATAGAACAGTCCCCAGCAGTGGCAACTCACCAAGGGTCAGAGACGCTGGTGCAAAGCACCAATGGTAAGACAGAGGCGTGGTCAGGTGGCCCAGGGTCAGGGCTGGCAGCACAGGTCCGGAAGATGTAACTGGGGGCAGGAGTGGAGAGGTCAGACAGAATGAAGTAATGAGCCTGGGTTGATAACAAAGATAAACAAACCAGAACTGGACACTTTGCCAGTAAACAAGACAAGACACCTAAGAGCCTAAATTCAGGCAAGATGTTTAGGAAGGATCTGCCTAATAAACCCACTGGGGACAAGGGATAGGCTCGCTTAAGCCACACCCAGCTAGACACTGTATGGTTTAACTCCAGCAGAGTGTGGTCGCACCTCTCTATCGCTATGTGGAAAACAGAGTAGCAGTAGCAAGGTGTTTGGCCAGCTAATTGGGGCATGGAGGAAAGCAGCTTCTGCGCGAAAGTCTAACACCGCAAGTTGCTGCATGGTGAGCGCAGTGAGTAGGTTGGCTCTTGCCAACCAGGCGAGTTTCTGGCATTCTGCATAGTGAACATCACCTCACTGAATCACAGTGGATTTAAGATGGATTCATATACAACCTTCAGATCTGTTTATCAAGGTTTTTAATAGCCAAAAATAAAATGGCCATATATCTGACATTGGGCAGTCATGACACCGGACCTCTGATATTAGGCCTGCTGAGAAGTTGTGGTGTGCCTTGTTTTGTGTCTTATCACTTGTTGCTCACTGGTATATTTTAGTGAACAGCCATTCCAACCTCACTCATCTCCCATAACACGGATGAGCTTTGACCTACTTGTAATGTACAAACCAACTATGGGCTCTTTAGACCCTAAGTGCAGGTAAGTGAGGTGCATCCAGTTGGTGACAAGTACATAGTTAATATTCACTTCATTCCTACAGTTGCTCGTTCCTAGCATTATGACACACTGATGTCACTACATGCAGCTCCCTACCCGCATTCGGTACCTTCTAGGTGCATGCTCTAGCAACCTGACAGCTGAGTGACAAATGCCAGAACCCAATATTTCCAAGTAGAACATTGCCCAGAGCACAACACTGCCTCTGTTGTCTTACCTTTTTTCTATAGTGCATCAGTTGTCCATATCACATTAAAGAAAGCTTCATTCATCAGACCAGGCGGCCTTTTCCCATTGCTCGTTTGTCCTGTTTTGATGCTCACATATCAACGTTCCACAGTTTTGGGAGTTAAGTAAGTTGCAATGCACTGTGTGTTCTGACTTCTTTCTAGTGTAACCAACCATTACATTTTTAGCAGTTTTGCTGCAATAGTTTCTCCCTGGGATTAGACAACATGGACTAGCCTGCCTTTCCATGTGCAACAGTGAGCTTTGGCTGCCATGACCCTGTCACTGTTTCACCAGTTGTCCCTCCTTCCTTGCCTCATTCTTGGTAGGTACATTCTGGAACCACCCCACTGCTTCTAAAACACCAACTGGAAAAAAGTGACTTGTGACAAGTTTAGAGACGGCTCACCTGAATCATTCTCAGTTAGTACTCTAGCACACGAAAGGTGCGCAGTTGCTCAAACTTCGAGTAGAAAATCCACAGTAAAAGTGTTTAGAGAACCTGTCACATAGTTTTTGCCCCCCTTTCAAGGGGGAGCCAACAAGGGACAGACATGCGTTTCCAGACGTGTCCCCTTTTTCGTAAAAAGCGTAGTTTTTAGTATTTTAATGCTGAAATCTGTCAGTTTTCACCCGAAAAGAGTCATGAATAGAGTCAGTTTTTCATGCCCTGCCCACCTCACAACTGATTAACCTATTACTTTGAATAGGTAGAACCATGTGAATAACTGTCAGGTGGGCGGGGCTAGCCTTGGGTGGGCGGGGCTAGCACCTGCAAATGAATAAGATTTGAGCATTAAATCTTCTAAAATTACAGCACCTTACAGAATAAGGGACACAGCGCTGGAAACAGCATGTCTGACTCAAGCTTGTGCTGTCCTCAGCAAGGGGGGAATAATCTATGTGACTGGTTCCCTTTAATCCAGCACCGTGTTGAAAAATCTTCTCTATTATTTAATCAATTTAAAAATCTAGTATAAAATGTGCACACATGATACATGACGCATTACCTACCTGGAACTAAATAATATGAATGCGTATGTAGCTATGTAAAATTCTGGATCTGGCTGGTGGCGGTTCTGGGGTCAGAGATATGATATCCACTGGAGCAGATTGGTTCTTGCCTTGTGGGTTCCAGGGCATTAACCAGTGGTGAGGCTGGGCTTAAAGTCATTGTCTCTCTTCCTCACCCACTTTTTCCCCACCCTTGGTTGAACTTAATGGACACGTGTCTTCTTTCAACTGTACTAACTATTTAACTATGTAACTATGCATTCTGAGTGTGTACTGTTCTTAGTTGTAGCTACAACTGAAACATCACCACTGTGTGTGCACATTTTCTATGACATTTTTAAATGGATTAAATAATGGAAAAGTTCTACAACACGGTGCCGGAGTAAAAAAAATGTACTAAAATAAATTAAATAAAGAAGATTTTACAACATTGAATCAAAAACTTTTACTTTTGATACCACCAACAAAACATCACATCAACACCATAAGTAAAAAGATGATGTAAAATTTTGTTATGACAAAAAGATAAGTAATCACATTGTTAGAAATGGAATGCTAAAGTAAACATGTAGGCAAAGACTATTACCAAACACACCACTGTTCTGATTTTGCCTCCTTCCAGAGTTAGGCTATGTTCACACGGCTTATTCACGGCATAATTGCGGGACAGATTTCGCCCGCAATTACGCCGTGTGCTCAACATCGGGGGCGGGGGGTTGGCAGGTCACCGGCCTCATAGACATTCATTATTCACGCCGTGTATACCGCTGTGAATAATTGACATGTCACTTTCTCCCCGCTCGCGAAGGAGACGGAATCCATAGTTCTCTATGAGAACTGGGGATTACCGTAATGACTGGGACGGATTTCACCCATAATTCATGCAGTACGGCGCAAATTACGGGCTGAAATCCGTCCCAAAATAAGCCGTGTGAACATAGCCTTAGAGCAGTTCTTATCTCCTATTTTTGCAAACAAGGGATGGGATGGAGATGTTACTCAATTCTGTGTGTTATCTTCAAGGTGGAGATTGTTTACATTACTTATTGACAAGCTTTAACCCTTTAGAGCTTTATATGTCTCCAGCACTAATGCGCCGCTAACAGGATCATCTAGGAATAGCAGAGTTGATATGCCAATCACTTCTATAGACCTGCCCACAGCTACCCAGGAAGTCTAAGCCTAAAGCTGGCTGTGGCTCTGTGAAACAGCCTAGTGAGAAAACCCATTTAGGGTCAGAGTATCATAACATATACATACTCCATATCCAAATTATGCTAAATAGCCAAGATAAGGAACAAAAATATTGCACAGGTACATGACCAAAAAAGTAGAAAAACTACTTCCACCACTGTGGTAACAGTACCGGCCAAGGATGTGCGTATAAAAGGTACCAACATATGTTTTACAGGTGTTTTTATGTATCTTTTTGTCCATATATATATTTTATGATGTTGTGATTATTTGTATTGATAAATTAATTGGTCATATATACAGGCAGTACCAAAATTACAACGTTCCCACTTACACCTGTGTCCTAGTTCCAAATGGAGACTTATGGGGCGTGGCTCAGCGTACTGATATCACACACTGAGTCACGCCCCATAATAATATCAGGAACGTCATAAGCCTTACTCTGCCCACTGCACCTTCCAGCCAGCACAGTGCTGCAGCTCTTTCTTACCTTACTGATGCCTGCTCGTCCTGGGAACCTCCCTCTTCAGATCAGCACAACAGCTCGTGCTCATGCCGCTCTTGTCTTGTGTAGTCGGCCACGGCACAGTAGGTCTGCTCTTACTGCTCCAAGTCAACCCCCCTCTCCCTGGCTGCCTCCAGTATAAAATACAATATGGTGCTGTATGAGCTTCCATACAATTAGTACATGTTTCACAGTGGCTACTAGCTGTGTAACCATGCCACAGCAGCACATGTACTAATCAGCACAGAGGCATAACTAGCCATTTAGCAAAATGAGATGGGGCCCTATCACCTAAAGACTATAAACTAAAACAGCAGCATAAGTAGAAATAATTAAAGGTATAAATAATACTGCCATATATCAGGAATCTCACATAGTAGCGCTGAAGTGCAGAAAGCCATCAACTACTTAATCCCTACAAAAAGAAACAATGTTCTTGGACCTGAGTGGGGCTTCCTTAACCTCTGGGCCCAATAGTAGTCGCTAAGGCTGCTATGGCAATAGTTACGCCTATGAATCAACATGTGTGGTGTAGCATGCTGGCACTTGTAGTTCCAACAGCTACAAATGCCAGCATACCACACCACATGTAATAATTGTACAGGTGCTCATTAGTACATATGTTGAACATGTACTGCCGTGGAATGCTGGTGCTTGTAGTTCCATGTTCCACAGCAGCTAGTAGCTGTGGAACTACGAGTGCCAGAATGCAAAGCAGCACATGAGAGACAGAAAGTGAGGTGAAAAACTTTAAAATTTTGGGGGCCAGACAGTGAAACAAATAAAATTTGGGGTTTCCCCCATCCCCACTATCCAAAAAAAAAAAAATAAAAAAAATTTAAAAAATGTCCTTTTTGACAGTTTAAATTTAAGAAAAAAAATCAGACTGTCTGTAATCAAATTAACATCGTTGCCCATGAACGAAGTCTGACTTTTACAAACATATGTTTCAAAAAGCTTTTATAAATCCGAAAAGGGTTTAAAAGTGCTGGGAAATCGTATCCAAAAACGTACCCAAAGCCAGGGGTTTTTTTGGGATGCATGTTCTGGAGCAGAAATCCCATTTGTTGGGTTATTCCCCCGCCCAGCCCGCGGGGTATTAAATCCGTTTTTACGGCGATAGCGGTACCCTTTAAGCTTGGGGGGGGGAGGGCCCGGGACCCCCCCCGGCCCTTTCCCCAGGGGAAAAATTTCCTTTTAAAAATTACTTCCTGCTAAAACTGCCCTAAGGGTAGTTCACGGGGTAATTTTTAGCGCTCTTTTGCATCGAATTTTTGCTCTAAAAGAGCGAAAAAAAATTTTGGAATCAAAGTTTCATAGTATTGTATCCCCGGGGAGATAAGTGCATGTAAGCGCCGCGGAAAGGACGCCCTTTGGGTTTGCCACCCCCCCCCCCCCCCGTCGTGGGGGGAACGGGGGTTCCCGGTTTGATCCCAAACACCCGGCATAATTGCGGGGCGTACTGTTCACACTGCGTAAATTCGTTGCACACTTTGACACGTATTTGCGCTTAAAATGCATTTAGGGGAAACCATACCCCTTTCATAGAAAAACTATAGTTTACGCACCCGCCCCCCGCATGTACATTGGGGATTTTTGGTGGGTCCGAAACCGGTTCCAAACAAGAAATCTAAAAAAACCCCAAATTGTGAACATACCCTTATTGTAATAACTGACTGTTCACCTTCTGCCTGATCTATCCCATCCTGTGACAGATTCCAATGTCATAAGATTATCTATATTATTCACTTCACCTTTTTAATATTCGGTAGAGGGGGGTTTTTTTCCCTTACTAGGGACATTTCAGGGGCAAAAAAACAGAACGGGTTTTTTTAAAAATTTGTTCGTCTTTTACTAAAAAGGGGGGGAAAAAAAAAAGGGAAAAAAAGCTTTCCCCCCCCACCCCCCTTAAAAAAATATTTTAAAGAAAGTGAAGGGGGAAAAGCCCATGCAGAATTTCCCCAATTTTGGTATTCCCCCCTTTAGCCATGGCTAGTGCATGTCCGAAAGGAAAAAAAATTCCCGGGTTTTAAAAGCCAAAAAACGTTTCCCTTTCCTTCGTTTTTCTTGTTGTTACTTTTCGGGAAAATGTTTAGTAAGGTTCCTCAAGAGGGCAGTTTTTTGAAAAGTGTCGGGGAAAGGTTTTTAACACATCTTTTCGGTATGTAAGAAGAGTTAAAAAATTCCAAAATAAAAAAGCGATTTAAAACCAGAAAATTTTTATGTTGGCGCCTTTGTTTTCATACCCCAAAGTTACGGGAACCCTTTTAAAGTTTTACACTTGCTATTATGATCGAGCTTGGAAAACGTATATACTCTATTGTGTTCTAGATCTCCCCTTCTTGTTTTTGATAGCTTATGTTACTGGGATGCCTACAAGTACATTGTTTAACAGGCAGACCTGGAGATTATTTCAGCCACACCCGGAAAAAAGCAATGCATTCCAACAGAAGTCTATTGCTTAACCCCTTCAAGGTTGCAAGGATTGTTCCTTGTTGTGTACAGATGTCTTCACAGTTGTAAAACAAATCAAGCAATATGCATTACAGACAAAAGATAAAGCTATTACACATCAATCGAAAAGGTTAAAAGCGGAGTTTTACATGGTAAATATTCATACAAATTTTTTTACCTGCACTGTTTGCTTAGAAGGTATCTCACTGTGTTCAGGCCAGTGCTGAGCAACAAAGGTAATGTCTAGCAGGTGACAGATCTGGCACAGGACACCATACACTAGCAGAGATAGTAGTTCATACTGATATGTGCTAACTTAAAATTCAAAACCTTTAGGAAGGGAGTGGGGGGAAAACATCTGGAAACCACTGTGAATTTCTTTGTATTTGTTTATTTATTTGTTGCTTAAAGGGAATCTGACACCATTTTTTTTTTTACTAATTAAAAAATTTGGGGAAAATTCTTGCCGGGGGGGGGGTTGATTTTAAATGAAAGAGAAAATCAAACCCAGATTAGAGAGTTCCTTTACAGCAGTTTTAGGGGCCATAGGACCCTGTGAACGAAGTTGACCCATTTATGGTCGACGTTTTTTTGGGGCAGAGGGCGTTTGCGGGGCGTAATTCAGCATGTAAATGCACTGCAATATGCCCGAATTACGCCCCACAAAATACGTTAATTCGGGTTTTTTCCCAAAAGGTTTAAAAATGTGTGCTGCAATTACGGAATTAATAGCTCTCTTTGGAGCTATGGATTACTTGTTGTTCCCTGGGCGTCCCAATTCGATTGTATTTTTACGCGGGGGAGAAAGTAAATTGTTATTTTTTAAGCATTTTGCCCAGGAAAATGATGTAATGGGGGGGGGGGGCCGGGGGGGGGGGGGGGTTTGGGGACCCCCCCCCCCCCCCTTTCCCCGGGTGTTTGGGGGGGGAATTACCCCTGATCGCAAAGGGGTTTCCCCAAAAACACACGGAAAATTTTGGGGGGCCCCACTTTTTTTCCGCGCCCCCAAAAAGGGCTGTGTTTTTAAAACCTTTTCATTACGGGGTTTGGGGAAATAAAATTTGGAAATGTCATTTTTTTCCGGGGGGGGGAAATGAAAAGGGCGTGGGGAACTTCAGAAGGTGCCCCGCAGTCTGTCTTCTGAAGCACCCACTTATACCGACGCAACATTTACATGCCAAATACACTGGGGATACCCCGTGGGGAATTTACCCTAGGGGTTTCCAAGGCTGCGTTTTGTGCCCTGGGAAGGGGGGAAGAGGGTGGCTGTTGCTACCCTCCTATTGTGAATGGTGAACCCTGTTTTTCCTTTTACCTTTGGTGTCATTTCCCAGGGAAATTTCTTGCCTGTGTGATAATGGGGGAAAATGTGAGAAGTTTTTCTCTACAGAAAAGAAAGTGTTCAGATTAAACCTGGTGGCCAAAGTAAAAAATTGGCGGGAATTTTAGGTTTTAAAAAAAATAGAATTTGTAAATTAAAAAATTAAACAAAAAAAACACAATAAAAAATTTTTTAAAAAAGTTTTTTAAAAAAAAACCTGGGTTAAAAAAAAAAGTAAATTTTTTTATGACACATTCCCTTCAATTTTACTTTTTTTGGGGGGCCCAAAAATTCGGGCTTCGTTCAGAATCTAAATTTTCCCGAAATTTTTAAACGAATTCCACTTCGTTTTGTTTAAATTTGCCCACTCTAATCTTTTGTAGGGGGTGTTTTTTTCTGGGTCACTTACTCTTTTTTTTTTTTTTTTTACGCTACCTTTTTATGGCTGCAGCTTTTTTAGCGCCTTGGCCAAAGGTTTTCCCCGGCTTAAAATGGCCCTATTTCGGTCGTAAATTTTTCGCCGATAGGGCCAAATTTCGGGGGGCCCAAAAAAGGGGCCCTTTTATTTCGGTAATTTACTGTTTTTTATAGGAACTATGGTTTTGTCTCCTCTCCCCGCCGGGGGAAAAACCGCCGGGCGGGGAGATTTTTGACATGCACTTTCTAGCGGGTATTCACGCCGCAGCGTGATAGTCCAATTTGGGCCCGGGGAAGTGCCGGCCCCCCCGCTCCTCCCCCCCTCCCCCCCCGCCCAGTCCAAACCCGGGGGTTTTTTTTCGGGGGGGGAAATTTTCGTCCGAATTTTTGCCGGGGGGTGAAAATAGGGGTTAGGGTTTTGTTAATTGTTTTTTGGGGAATATGCGCCGGGTAACAATGATGGTTTTATGGGGTTGACGCCCTACAACCCCCCCTTCCCCCGTGCTTTGGAAACACACGCTGAATCAGTTGCTTTTGTGTGCTTTTGATTGATAAATGGTGCGGCACATGGCGGGTTTCATGGGGGCAAAAAACTCTGGAGGAAGAAGGGAAAAGCCTAATGGCTTTTGCAGAGTTGAAGCCCAAACAGAGGGCCCTCGGGGGTTTGTGACGTCACGCACTAATTAAATCTGGGGCCGCGACGCTGGGAGCTATACCGCTCTCACTGTTTTGAGTTGGGTAGGTGCTTTCCCCGGTGCTTTTTTGTTTGCTCTTACTAAAGAAAATTTATTTTTAAAACAGCGATTCTTTTGGGGGGGTTTTTCACAGTTGTTCAGAACTGCTTCTCTTAAAAAATCTATTTCTGATTTTGTGGGGGTATTGGATTGAAGTTCGTTTGCATCCCGTGCAGCTGCATATAATTTTAAAGGGTATCTGTCCAGCACAAATTTTAAAAATCCCCAAGGGGGTTTGCTAAACCTTTTCTGTTGTTTTTCATTTAAAAAAACAGCGTTTTTTTCAAAAAATACCACTTCATTTTTGGTTTTCTCAATTCTTTTGGGGGCAATTTACATCCCGGGGTTAATTTTGCGTTGTTTGCTGCTGGGGTGGGCTAAAAAAAAACCCTTCTTTACCGGCCCAAAAAAAACATTTTTCCTTGCATTTAAATTCACGCGGGAAAATTTAAATTTCAAATTTTTTTCTTGCTGTGTAGCGTAAAAAAAAACGGGCCTTGTAACCGCTCGCTTAGTTTGTGGTTTTCTCAAAATTTTTTGGGGGCAATTTACATCCAGGGGGTTTAATTAAGGTTTTTTCTACTGCTGTGGTCAACTAAAGAAAAACCCTCTCTTTTTCCCCCGGGAAAAAAAAAATTTTTCCTGTTGCATTAAATTCCCCAAGCGAAGGGGTTTAAATTTAAACCTGTTTGTGCTTTTATATTCAGTTTTAAAAAAACAGTGTTTTTAAACGACAATACAAGTTTAAAAATTTTCCCGGACATTTGTGGAGCCCCCAAATTTTTATCCAAGGGTTACCCAAAAATTGTTACTGGGTTCATTTGGGTTTAAATACAGGGTGTGTTTTTATCATATACGATATCTTCCCTCAAAAAGTGTCCCGGGACATTTTTTTTTCAAACGTATGTCAGACAGAGAGGTGGCAGGCCTTTTAACCCGCGAAATGGCCCGTGGCAAATACTTCCTGGAGCAGGCCCAAAGGGCGCAGCCCCAGCCAAAGGGGGGCGGGCGGGGCAGGGGGGCACTCGGTGAGGGGCCCCAACTGCCGCTGTCAAACTAGGGGCAGCCCTCTGCATAAAAAGACCGGTTTATGAGGACAGCAGTTTACGATGAAAACAAAATAGATGATGATGTAGCCGACCACACTTGGGGTGGGTGAAGGCAAGGGGGGTTCATTAAACGTCAGGAAAAAGAGGGTGTCAGGGTTGCGCGGGCAGGCAGCGGCGCAGCAGCAAGTGGGTTGGGGTGGCCCTAAATTAGCAGGGTAGCACGTGTGAGGTGGGGGCCAAGCGGCCCCCCCGGGTAGAAAACCCCCTTCGAAAGGGCCAAAAAAAGTAGCGGCCAGGGGCTCAGTGAGGGTGCCCGCGGCGTTTGGGTCAAAGTGCGGGCGTTTGCGGTAAAAAACAGATCTCGGCGGGTTGGGGGGTTTTTGCAAAGAAAACGGAGGAGCCGAATATGGGTATTTGTTGAAACTTGGGCAGAAAATGAAGCGTGGCCCGGGAAAATAACGTTGGGAAAACCGGCCCTTTTGTCAAAAACTTGCAGCGTCCCCATCCGGTTTGGCCCGGGGGGAAACGTTGGGTCGTGTGGGGGGTCCCTCTTGGGGGCCCGCAGCTACGCGGCAGGGGCCATGGCACGCTGGGCCTTTTAGAAAATTTAAGCCTCCCCAACCCCTTTCGAAGGGGGCGTTTCTCCCCCCCTTTTCCATCATTCCCGGTCCAGGGTGCTCCTGCTCCTCGCTTCTATTTGGGGCCCCGTCGTTTTAGCGAGGCCCTTTTCAAGGAGACAAAAGTATGCGTCCCAAATATACTAAGGTGCAGAAACTGCCCTGCCCTGTCAATTTGTTGGTACTGCAGCCCTCCCTTTCCAAATGGTGGATTGCACCATTCAGAGACTAAGGGCTTGTCCCGGCCGAGATGGAAAGCCAACCCGTTTTTTTCTTTTCCAAAAGGCGTACAGCCCTTTCAAAATTTAGAACAGAAGGGGGCCACCCTTGAGCTTTCAGTTTGTTCCAAGGTGCAGGGGCGTGGGGGTCGGAGCTGTAAAATACGGTCAGGGCCATCATTCTTTGGGCCCCCGGGTGAATGTGCTTCCTGAAAGGACCCAACAATTGGCAGGGAGCCGTTTTCCCCTCCCGTTGTCAAACTGCGGCTCCGGCCCCAATTCCGCCTCCTCCCCCTTTCTCCACCACCCCCCCATCTCAGCCCCCCAAAAATATGCCCCATCATACCAATGTGTGGGCCACGGTGTCAGGCAGTTCTACAGTACACGGGCTTCCCTAGCCAATAAAGTCACACAGGGGGGGGAAAACTGCTCCGCGTATGCAGAAAAAACGAGTGGGGTTTTTCCCGCGCCAACGCAAATCGGAACCATGGTGCGGAATTGGGGGAAAATGGTGTCCGCGCTGCCCCGAGGAGGGATGGTTCAGGGCCCCCCTGCATGGCGCACGTGTTCACGGGTTGTGAAAAGGTTCCTAAGTTTTCCCACAGATCTTTAAAACATTATGAAAAGGGCCCAGGAAATTGTGCATGCAATTTTTTCCTTCCTACAAAGCAGGAAACCCTCCTCGAGTTCCCGGGGCAGAAGGGGCCCCCCCCAACACACTCTGATTGCGTGTTTCCCCCCTTGGGAAATTTCCCGCCTGAAATGTTGGACCGACTGTATGAAAGAGAAAGGCCATTACGATTTTTGAGATCCAGGGGAAAGGATACCCCCTGTGTAATTTTGAGTAGCCATGGCAGCTCATGCGTGCACCCCCTTTTGTTGAGGCCCTTTTGGGGAGGCCAAGTTATTTGTCAGTCGCCGGGACTACGGGATGAATAAGTCATTTACTGATCTGCCTGGAAAGGCTGAAAAATCTGCCGGTCGGGGACTGGGACGTGGCGACTACACCTCGCGGCCCATGAGCCCGGTGGGGATAAAATGGAGGAGGAGGAGGAGTTTTTTGGAGCAAAAAGCATTGTTGTGAAAATTGTGGATTTTTACCCGGTGAAAGAAGGGGAGAGGAGCGCTGGGGAGGGTGGATGGGATAGGGGGCGGGCAGAGACCCGAAAGCCCGGGGCAGTATTGGGTGGGGGCGGGGAGCCCCCGGAGTATTGTGAGATGGCCCGCACGTTTTTTGTCTGGTAGTGACACCCAAATAGTCAGGCAGGGGTTTGATTCTGGCTCTCCACCTATTCCCCCTTGCTCCGGTCCAATAGGGGGAGTTTTTTCCCAGTGTGGAGGGGGAAAAACTCAAATACTATAGGGAAATCCTGTTTTTAGTTGGCCACGCTTGTGCGGCCGTCCCCCCCGACAGGTCTGACCGGGGGGTTTTTCCCGTGCTCACGTATACCCCGCGGCTCTGGGGGAAGGTGGGGGGGAGGAGCAGTACCCCCCAGCAGAAACCAAGTCTAGTCCTGATGAGCGCTTCCTTCACGGGCCTAGTGAGGGGGGCAGTGCCAGAGCAGCAGCGGACCTGGGAGACCTGAAACCAACAGGGGGTGGCCTACTTGGGAAACAGCATCTGCCCACCCCAGTTGAAGTTCCGCTGGTTTTGGGGCCCCAAAACTGGTTGTGGCCGAAAATTTGCCAAATTTTGCAGTGGAGAACTTCCTGCCCGGCCAGTAGTGGGCTCAAGCGGGTGTTCAGGCGGCGGGGCCATGTTCCCCAAAGGAAAACCCCCGCTTGTCCATGGAAATGTGGAACAAAATGACCTTGTCAAATGAATCAGGGTGGATCGGCCGGTTTTCACACACCAATGCCCCTTTGGCGTAGACTACATCAGCCATACGCCTCCCCAAACTGTGGAAATGGTTGGGTTCAAAATTGCCTCACCACTATTCTGATGCCGCCCCCCGCCTGATGCCACACTCTGCTGACAGTTTCTCCATCTGCCCCACCTCTTTACCGGGGCTGGTATTGCCCCCCAGTCCCATTGGAGGGTCCACTCTCTGACCTCATGTGGCTGCTGTTGTTGTGCTGCGGTCACCTCCAATGTGTCTTGGCCACTTGTGGCCTCTCCTGTTTTTGCCCCCCTCCAAAATTTATTGTGCCCTGCCCCTCGCGCTGCTGCCGTGCCCCCACACTGTGTCATTGTTTCCACCTGTGGCCCCACTCCTTTTTTTGCCCTTCCAAAATTTTTTGCCACTGTTGTGGCCTACACACTGTGTCATTGTGCCCAAACTTGACCTCACTGTGCTGCTGTGACTCCACTCTCTGTCATTGTGCCACTTGTGCCTACTACGTTTTTCCCCTCCAGTTGTCATTGTGCCACTGTTTAATCATGCTGCTGTGTGGCTGCTGCCGTGCCTCCACACTGTGTCATTGTGCCCCTGCCACCTCATGCGCCTACCTGACCTCCCCTCTTGCATTGTGCCCCCTGTGGCCTACTCCCCGTTTTTTTCCCCCCCAGAATGTCATTGTGCCCCTGCGACCTCATGCTGCTGCTGCCGTGACCCCCAACTGTGTCTTGTGCCCCTCTGTGACTATCTGCTGCTGATGTGACCTCCCCTCTCGTATTGTGCCACTCTGTGGCCAACTCCTGTTTTTGCCACCTCCAAATTCTTGTGCCCCCGCCCACCTCTGCTGCTGCTGCCGTACCCCCACACTTGTCATTGTGCCCAAATCTGGGCCAACTCCTTTTTTTTCCACCCCAGAAGTCATTGTGCCCCGCCTGACCTTGGCTGCTGCCGTGCCTCACACTGTGTCATTGTCCCCTCGTGCATACTCCGTTTTTGCCCCTCCAGAATTCATTTTCCATTCTGACCCCTGTGCTGTGGCTGCCGCTGTCCCTCCAACTGTTCATTGATGTTTTCCCCTGAGCTCTAGCTTTCTTTTTTCCCGCTTCGCTGGCATGACTTTTTTGGGGACATTCCCCGCTTCAGTTTTTTGGGGTTTTGCCCTCTTAAGTGCCCAGGGAAGTTTTTGTGAAGCGATTTAGAGCGGCGGCAGTCATCGCGTGTCATACTAAAACACAACTTGTATGAAGACCAAACCAAGTCCCTCGGATATTTTACTGGCACAAGTTCTACGCCCCGCAGGGTTTTGTGCACCCGGAAAAGCTTTTTTTAAAAAGATTCGTCCCAAATCATTCGGGGCCGAAACAAATTTTTTTGGAAAATTCGGCGAAGTGACTGAATGTTTTTTGAGAAATTCGCCCCCTCTAGGTAGAGCTTTTCACAGAGCGTTGACCGCAACGGATAAGGAAAGGGAATCCCCCAATTCAGTTTGCCTGTTAAACTCTTGGCCATGTTACCCGGGGTTAAAATGGGGCCGAATTACGCCCCAATTACGCCGTGTGGCCCCGGGGGGGCACCTCGCCGGGCCATGGCTTCATTCCCGCCGCGTTTCACCCCTGGTAATTCAATGTCATTATCTCCCCCCTAGGGGTATTCGCCCGGCAGGGGAGGAGAGTAACATTGTTCTCTAGAGAAAATGTGGATTCCTAGTCTGAGGTTTTCGCCTGTAATTTGGCCCCTTGGGGCTAATTCGGACTGAAATACGTCCAGTTTTAAACCCTGTGAAATGGCCAATGCGGCAATTTTGAACAAAAATCCACATTTTTAAAACCCGTTGTCACCATTCAATTTTCCATAAAAAAATTATGATGGTTTATTGATCACTGTGGAAATAGAAAGAAATGGTATTTGTTCAATGGGGAGGGAGAATTCATTACATATCTCACAAAAATGAGTACACCCTCAAAATTTTTTTAAATATTGTATTTTTAATCTTTTCACGGGACATCACTGAAATTAACACTTTGTAAATGTAAAAAATGTCAAAGGGACAGCTTGTAAACAGGGTTTAAATTTTGGGCACCCCAAAATAACCAAAACCCCTTGTA
>JAODAL010014495.1:0-87286 GCA_025379985.1 Phyllomedusa bahiana | reverse complement strand
TTTAGAGAAATACCAGTAAAAGTACAGGCGCAAAGGCGGTGAGCATGCGCACTTGGGTCTAAGGCCTCAGAGTTTGGGGGAAGTATGTGGGGAAAGAGGAACTTCCGCCAAATTTTGTTTTTCCGTCCGGTGAACGGGATTTTTCCCCATCGTTTATAAAATAGAGAAGATATTTTTTAAATGTTTTATATGTTTATTTTTATGTGGAAAAATGCCCTGTTTTTAAAATTAAGGAAAATGGGGGGTATGTTTTCTAGAAAAAAAGGGAAGGCCCTGTGTTTGTGACGGGCCTTGGATTTTAAAAATGAAAGGGGGGGTAAAATGCAAAAAGGGGGGGTTTATAGATGGTATATAAAGGGTTTGCTTTTAGATGATATTACTCCTGATGAACGGAGAGATTCGCGCAAAACGCGTTGAGAGGCCAAAATTCTTTTTTAGAAAATTTTTTTATGTATCTTTTATTGTTTTTTATATATTAAAAGATTTGCAAATGGAAAATTCCTTGCACTCCTAATTTAAGAGCGGGGAAAAAACTCCTTTGGAGGTCTTTTGAACAAGCTTCATTTGCCTCTTTTTTTTTTGGTTTTTTTTCTCAAAAACCCAAAAGGGCTAAAGGGTGGTGATAAAGGAGGACTGGCTGCTGACGGGATTCAAGTAAGCTTAAACTGCGTTTGCCATTGAGTACAACCGAATCAGGTGACAATGAGAAAACCTGATTTTTTAAAAATTTTTTTTGGAAGTAATAACTATCTGTGCGCCTTTTTGTCTGTTTTTGTCTTTCCGGGGTTTCGAGACAATTTTGGAATATAAAACCCTATATACACAGATCAGCTCCTCTCCTCTCCTTTCTTTAAAAACCCTATATATCACAGAGTCAGCTTCTCTCCTCATTACAAAAACCCAATATATCACAGAGCTCAGCTCCTCTCCTCTATCATAAACCCTATTTCAAGAGCTAGCCCCTTTCCCCTCTATATATAACCCATATATCACGAGCTCAGTTTTCTCCCCCTATTACAAAACCCCAA
This sequence comes from Phyllomedusa bahiana, assembly GCA_025379985.1. Lineage (NCBI taxonomy): Eukaryota > Metazoa > Chordata > Amphibia > Anura > Hylidae > Phyllomedusa > Phyllomedusa bahiana. The sequence continues at coordinate 86,258 of JAODAL010014495.1, read as the reverse complement.
TATATCACAGAGCCAGCCCTCTCCTCATCAAAAAACCCTATAATACAGACCAGTTCTTCCTCTATCAATAAAACTACCGGGCAGTAAAGTTGAGGGGGGGATTGAAGGGGGAGCAGTAGTGCTAGATAGGAGGTTACAGAGAAGGATGTTACAATAGTCTAGGAGGGAGATGATTAAGGCATGAACAAGAATTTTTACAAAGTCAAGGTTAAAGGGGTTTTCCCACAATCTAATTTTGACGTGGGATCCTCCAAAATGGGTATTTAATCACTTTTTTAAAAAATTTTCATTAAAAAAATGAAGCCGTGAAGCTACAGCCTTTCTTACAGCTCTTATTTTCTGATGTTTACTTTTACTTTCATTAGAGACGCCCAGGGCTACAGGGCTTATCTGGTCGTGCTTGGTTGTTTAATTTTTACTGTGAAAGAGCTTTGAAGGACTGGGGAGAAAAGATCCTGTTTGCTTTGGAGGAACCACTGGTTGTAATTTTTTAAAATTAGAAACATGCAGACGCTGCCTGCTCAGCCCCCCCCCCCCCCCCCCCTTATCTATATCATTGAAAGCTGCCTGCCGGAGCTTTCTTTTCTCCTGAGCAGTAAAAGGGGGAAAAAAAAACCCCCTAAACTTGGCCAATACAGTTCTCCTTGTGGATTACCAAACAAATTTTTCCAACTACAGAGACTGAGTATGAGGGCGTGGTGGAGGTTGGGGGATCTTTTTCCCCAGTCCTTTTTAAAACTCATTCATTTCCGCCATCAGATAAAAAAAGAAACAATGCAAGCTGGCCAATCAGCTCCTGTCATCACAGTGGGGGTACTTGTTTTTTTAATCATAGAAACACAACGCCCCTTTTTTCAAGCCTCAAGATGGGAGTATCAGCCTGTTATGTAAGGATCTCACTTCTTGGCAAAACCCCCTTAAGAAACGTGTGGGTTCAGGAAATGCTTCTCAGGTGGAGGCGGCAGGAGATGGTTGGGGTTGGACGTGTGATTTAAAAGACAGGACAGAGTCCAGGGTTATCCCGAGGCAGCGGACTTGTGGGACTGGGAAGAGTGTGGAGTCATTGACTGTGATAGATTAGGAAAAAGGTTTGGGGGGTTAATAATATTATGTTATGGGTGATTCGAATTGTTCAACAGATGCAAAAAGAGAACTGTTGTTTTTGAGCAATCCCCTTCCAACGCGCCAGTAAATAGCAGATGATCTACTCCGGGGAAAGAGATTTTTCTTCATATTAAAAATGCGTTGCTCCCCAGAAGTCTAGGAGTCTGGGCATAGCTCGGGGTTTGTCAGTCTGAAGTGATCTTCCTTAGCAGCTTTTTATATGGAGATTGGAGGCAATCCAAGGAAAAACCATACAGCATCGTTAAATGATAATACAGACATCTGTTAGTAGCAGGAAGCCAACAGAGAATTAATTTAAAGGTCACCGAGTGAATACATCATTGATATATTGTGTTCTATCAATGCTTTACAGACGTTTTACAGGAAAAGCCCTCGAAATAATAGAGCCTTGAGTATTGTTCATACAGTATGTGTTCTCCCAAAAAAATAACTGACTCGTTATAGCTTGTTTTAAAAAACTAAAAATTTAGGGTTGAGGGAAGTCGGAATTTTAAAGCATATTTTTGAGTTTATCGTAGAGATCTGCCTCGGGGTGGATTTTTTTTTTATTGAACAATTTTGTAGGTTTTACTGTATTATTTTAGTCTTTTTCTCCCTAAATGCTCTGATAATTGAAAAGATTGGAAAATCTAACTGCATGTGGGCTGTCATGTTTCTCAGCGTGGGAGTGCCTTTGAGTAGCCATATATGAATATATGACTAGTGAGGTAGCATGTACTTTATTAGTATACACGCTCAGACTGGCCCATAGCAGAGTAGGGGAAATCACCAATGGGCCCTTGGGTATGACTGGCTAGGGTTTGCTTTTCAGAGAGAGAGGCAAAAATTGAAAGATAGAATGAAAGAAGAAGAGTGCAAGCGTCATGTGCAGTAGATGTAGGATGAATAAAGAATCAATTCCACTGGTGGGCCCCAAGCATCAACTTTAATGATGGGTCCCAAGAATCAACTCAACTAATGGGGCTCCAAGAATCAACTCCACTGGTGGGCCCCGAGAATCAACTCCACTGGTGGGCCCCAAGAATCTACTCCACTAATGGGCCCCAAGAATCATCTCCCCTGGTGGGCCCCAAGAATTATCTCCACTGGTGGGCCCCAAGAATCAACTCCACTGGTGGACCCCTAGAGCTATCTCTACTGGTGGGCCCCAAGAATCTACTCTGCTGGTGGACCCAAGAATCAACTCCACTGGTGGACAACAAGAATCAACTCACTTAATGGGGCTCAAGAATTAACTCTACTGTTAGGCCCTGGGAACCTCAGTCAGACACTGTGGATATGCATACAGTTTCTTAGTAGTAGTATATATGGCTGGTATGCGTTTTTTTATGGAAGAAAACTAGCGAAAACCAGATCACGGATCTCCTATCCTGACCCCGAATGGGATATATGATAAACTAGATTAATAGACATGGAGAGGAAGAAGTAAGAGGAAGGAATATATAATATATATATATATATATATATATATATATATATATATATATTATATATATATATATATATAATATATATATATATATATACATATATACACATTGTAGAAGTTTAGCTGGAAAACTGGTAGGCACAAACAGGTTTTTGGATGCAAAAATAAACAGGGTTTTATTTTGCAATGACAAAAAAAGGAACACCAAACAGGAACACAAAATATCTCCAGCAGGAGGCTTCACAAATGGCTTAACTTCAGCTAGGTAGGCATAAAGTCCTCATACGACCATTTAGTGTCGATCAAATACAGTAGTCCCGGAGCTTCCCTCTCAGCTCCTCGCTGCAGCCCTCTGTGGAGGGAAATGGCAAACAAGACCTCAGGTTTACTCTCCTCACCTGAGGTCTGTGAGTAGCAGACTTTAAAGGTCTCAAGAGGTCCAGTAAACCCGGACCGGACTATGGAGACGGCCTCCGACCCTCACTGCAGCCGACCGGAAAAAGAGCCAATTTAAGCTGCATGGCAGCTATACTAAATAGAAAACTGTTAGCCACTTACGGTTACTAACCAAAAATGCTCTTTTTACCACCGAATCCCGGGACTTTGGTTGCACATACATTACAGTTCCTTGCTGCATTTCATCTGCATGGAAAGGCCGGGATGTACTGCAGATTCGGTCCCCTTGACATCCTTGGAACTTTAATAGAGGATACAACAACCTACTTGGCACATATCTGCCTGCCACTACTTTACCTGCTGGTTGCCTACAATACATATATATACACATAAACAATGGAGAAAATAAGTATTTGATACATTGGTGATTTTGCAGGTTTTCCCACCTACAAAGAATGTAGAGGTCTGTAAGAAAAATCTAAAAAAAATTCCAGAAAATCACATTGTAAGAACGTAATATTTGGTGCAGAAACTTTTGTTTGCAATCACAGAAGTCAGACATTTCCTATAGTTCTTGCCCCAGTTTGCTCACACTGCAGCAGGGATTTTGGTCACTCCTCCATACAGATCTTCTCCAGATCTTTCAGGTATTGGGGCTGTCAATGGGCTACATTGAGTTTCAGCTCCCTCCAAAGATTTTCCATTGGGTTCAAGTCTGGAGACTGGCAAGGCCACTCCAGGACTCTGAAATGTTTCTTACAGAGCTGCCACTTAGTTGCCTTTGCTGTGTGTTTGGGGTCATTGTCCTTGTGGAAGACCCAACCACGACCCATCTTCAATGCTCTTACTGAGGAAAGGAGGTTGTTGGCCAAAATCTGTCAGCACATGGCCACGGGATCCATCCTCCCTTCAATAAGCTGCAGTTGTCCTGTCCCTTTTGCAGAAAAGCCCCCGCAATGTATGATGCTTCCACCCCCCATGCTTCACGGTTGGGGATATGTTCTTGAGTGTGTGGACAGGTGTCTTTTATGCAGGTAATGAATATATATGTATATCCTCAGTTCATAGAATCTTCATTGCTTAACTTTGAATGATATGTAGTGTGTGATATGCTGGCATTTTTAGTTCTATAGCAGCTGCCAAGGAACTACATGTCCCAGCATGCAGATTCTGCACACATTCAATTAGAACATGTACTTAATGGTGGGGGGGATTGATTTTTTTGGCCCACACATATATTACTTCTCCCACACACAGTGTTAAATACATGTACTAATCTGATTAATCTAGTCTTATGGGTGTAGAATGTACAATGCCAATATTGTCTATTTACAGAATAATATTCATTATTTACACAGTGCCAACATATTCCTCAATCTCCCGCAACAATTGCTGATGTCCGGTAATTGTTACCGGTGAAGCGGGTTATACATCATAGTCAGGCAAAAGGTGAAGGACGAGGCAGAGTTCATTCAGCATAAGGTTTGAGCAGTCGGTCAGGGTGGGCAGCAGACAAGAAATGTTGTCAGTATAATATCTGGAGTCAGAATCAGAATACTCAGTCACCAGTCCTGCAAGTCTGATGCCTAAAAATAACCTGCAACTCTGCCTTGTCCTTCAAACCACACGTCCATGCTCTTACCTCTACCTGAAAATATTTCTCGAATACAGTCTTTGCTTAAATCTAAAGCTATTAAATTGCTGGTCCATGCCCTTGTCATCTACCATCGAGACTACTGCAACATCCTTCTCTATGGCCTCCCGTCTAGCACTATCACTCTCCTTCAATCCTTCCTCGTTTCCGCTGCTCATCTAATGCACCGCTCTCCTTGTTCTTCCGCTAGCTCTTTTCTCCCCCGATCCTTTCACTGGCTGAAGAGTTCAGCTCAAGTTACATGACCTGCCAGGCTCTCCATAACCTCTCGGCCCTTTCATCAATGACCTAATCTCCAGATACCTCCCCTCACCCAACTCAACTCCTCACACAACCGTCTCCAAGACTTCTCCCGTGCTTCCCCCATACTCTGGAACTCACTACCCCAACACATCAGATTGTCCTCCACATTTATACCCTTTAAAAGTGACCTGAAAACCCATCTCCTTAGAAGCCTCTACCCTACAATAACCCTGCCGACCCTATGTCACATTATGAACCTGTCTAACCCCCTCCTTCTGTCTCATTCTTCCTCCCTCGTAGTTTGTTTGCTCTAGCGGGCAGGGTCCTCTCTCCTTCTGCACCAGTTGCTAGAATTGTTCTCTGTTTTCTCTTATGTTATGTACCCACTGAAGAAGCAAGGGACGCGAAACGTGTGTTGGGGTAGCCGGCCTTGGTCCTCCTCTTTTGGTAAGGATCTCCACTATAGGTAATAGATCTTCATGCGGAGTATATTTGTTTATGCTAGGCTCTATGTATTTTCACTTTGATGGGCGAAGTGTCACAGTGTTACGTATGATTCTATGCCAAATGTGATATTACTGTGACTCTTATGTCCTAACATATATACTATTTGTAGATATATGTATACTTATATACTTTACATGGTTTAACAACTTGGCTGTACTTATGGAGATCCATATATAATTGTCATAATAATACTCTTTCTATATTGGGGACATTTATTGTGCCTGCAATTATTAGGGTCCTTTGTTGTATGCCTCCTTTTATGTATTTTTTAATTTTTGTAATAATAAAGATGATTTGTAACTTAGACTATATACTCTTTGTTTGTGGTTTTGTAGTGTAATTTAATGGAGAGGGGTCGTATTGGGAAAGGGGGCCGCACCTATATTAAGCCCAGTCACTGTGAGAAATCTGGATATAAATACTTGAGTGTTATGTATGTAGACCGATTTCCAAATGCACATCACCCTGAGGTTAATAGTGCTTTAAAATTAATAGCATCTGTGTCCATTCGGGCTTCTGCGCCATCCTCTGTACGTGAAGGATGGCGGAGGATGAGCTGTTGACCGTAATTTTGTACTTTATTGTATTTTGTCTTGCACTGGTCTGAACACTGCTCTATCTTACTCCTTGCTTCGGTAACTGATTTCCACCGCACCCATCTGTTTCTCCTGCTGATTTTGTTCTGGGCTGGAGATGGTTAAAGCTAGTTGTGATTGACACTTCTTTCACCACTCGCTTTCCTTCTTTACCAGTCTGTGATCTGGTCTGGATATTAGAGGGTCAGTCCAATCACGTCCTGACATCCCATAAGATAACCATTAGCCCTCTACCCAGTGCTTGCTGTAAGTCTTCTGTGGATTTAGTTAGCGTTTACCCTTGAATGCTTCTTTTGGATTCCTGACTTGCTTGCTCTCCTGACCCCTGCTGATTTTGTACTGCTTCTGCTCCCTTGGTTCCTGACCATTTTCTGTATGACTTTCTGTGTTTTGTTTGTCTTGTTTGCTCTCTCTGTAAACTTTAGCGTAAGCAGGGAACGCCGTCCAGCGGTCGCCGCCACCACCACCACTTAGGGTTGGACCGGTTAGTGACAGCTGGGGATAGGGGGACTTGTGCTAGGGTTCACTGTCTGGTTTCCCCTACCTATCCTTCCTAGTCATGCGTTCCTAACACAACAATAATGAGACACCGCCATAGGTGGAGAATGGCATGTGCGGTGCATACAGGCCCTTTAAATCGCTAAGGACCATTGTGTATGCAGATTAGGGGGAAGCAGGCAGCATTGACTTCCCAGTGTAGGAACCCAAAAGTGAAAGTAAGGAGTCTTGTAGTTTAGCAAACGGACGCCATGGTGTCCTTGGACGTGCACCCATTCCCATCCTGTGACATATTTTGGCTTTGTTCATGGTTTTGTTCATAGTTTTATCAAACAGCCCCAGATTTCTCATCTTCCGAGGTCCCTTCCCACGATCAATTGGTATAAAATATTCATAAGTTTAAATAATCATAGTTTAGTGCGATGGTTTTATCCAAATTAAAACCTCTTTTGACTCTTTCGCAGAGACTCGTTCATCCTGTCTGACCCCTTGACACAAATTACCGAGCGTACTATGAACTTGTGACTGTACAGAGCAGCGCCGATCAATCTATCTGTTCTACAGCTCTAAGACAAGAGTGTTTCCATTTTCGAGTGACCTTTTAAGACTAGAAATAAGAGCGCTAAGATTCTGTGTATTAATCACTTAAGAAAATGGCGAAGAATTTATAGAATTCAAAAACTCATCGCTATTTTTGCATTAAAATAACGGTGTGGGACCCAAAGGCAACCGCAGGCTCTTACAAGATGGAGATTTTCAAATTTCGATGGATGCAGATGCTGAATGACTACCTACATGATAGGAACTACTAGTATTATGGCTGTATTAACAGCATTATGGGCCTCCGGGCATAGCAGTACATTGGGCCCTGTCAAAATACACGACATTATGTCATGCCATGCTTCACTCCACACCTAAACATGACACCACGTGAGGCTATGCCCCTATGGGTATGTTCACACGATGTAATGCGGCACGGGGGGTGGAGGGGGGGGGGGGCGCTAGCCTTCCGGCCCCATAGACACTCATTGCTCGTGGCGCGTATCCGCCTCAAATAATTGACATGTCACTTATCTCCCCGTGCGTACAATACGATCGTATTGTACGAGCGGGGTGAGGAGGAGAAATCCATAGTTCTCTATGAGAGTTACGGATTACCCTAATTATGGGGCGCATTTCCCCACATATTAAGCGCAGTACGCCGCGAAATACGCGGCGAAATGCGCCCCAAAGTAAGCCGTGTGAACCTACCTTAAGATCACTAAGCACATTGATATCATCATACCGCCTACGTCAGGACACCCCTTTGGCTATGTCTCCACTGCACTGATATTTTTGGTCATTTTTTTCAGCATTTTTTGTTTTCTGAAACTCCTGAAAAAAATGACTGAAAACAGGTCCCATCAATTTTAATAGTAAAAACATTCTGTTGTCTCCACAGAACTTTTTTTTCCGTTCTTGGTCGTTTTTTGAAACATGTTAAAAAAACGCGGGGCAAAAAATTTTGTTTTTGAAGCTAGTAAACTGTCAGAATTTGTTTTGGTGCATTTTTTTTTTTGCAGAAATCCACAAATTTTTCCCTTTTTGCAAAAACTTGGGTTTTTGAGCTGTTTTTGACATGCACTAAAAAAAAATCGTTTTATGAAGGGTTTTAGGATTTTTTTTCAATGATTTTTTTTTCCAATGCATTAAAAAAATGAAGAAAAATGTCTGAAAAATTAAAAAAACGTTTTCGTACGCGTAAGTTTTTAGTTCCACTTGTAATGCAAAAAGGCATAAAAAAGAATTGGTTTTACTCCATGAGTCCAGTTTTTCATCATTTGGACGGTTGTCCGTTGCGTTTTTTGAATGCAGTCTGAAAACGGGGTTCCCCCAAATTTTGGGCCCGTGCCCCTATGTATCCCCCCCATTGAAAGTGGTGGGGGTGGCTTACCCCTTTTTTTCCTCTTTTCCCAATCTGTGTAATTTAGTTAGAATTTTTAGGCATCTGCAGCCAACGCCAATTTGCATGGCGGGGGCAATGGTCCCAGCGCCCCGGGTTTTAACGTTTGAAACTCCTAAAAAACACAAACATTAAAGTTTTTTTCTCCTAAAAAAATCATATTTTCAAAAAAAAGAGATTTAAAAAAAAAACAATTTTTATTTTCCCAAATGTTTAGTTTAAAAGATTCCTTACTTCTCCTTCTAGTGCTTTTCCCTTTTACTCCCCTTTTGGGGCTCACCACCCCTTCCCTGCATTGGCTGCCGGTCCCCCGGCTCATCTCTGCTTCCCCCTGGTTTGAATCTCGGGGAGGGGAAAATTTAAATGCATCCCCCCCGTTCCCCTTTGCCTTCCTCCTCCCCGGATGATTCCTGAACATACTGATAAAACAAGCAGCTGTTGGATTCATTTAGGCTGCGGGGAAAAACAAGGATCATAACAGAAGTTTCTCCTGCCTCCCCCATTGTGAAGCCGACAAAATAGATGTTAACCTAATGTCAACATATCTAGGCCCTGTTAGTTTGCTTCTTGACAGCCTCCGGTAATTATTTCCCCTAGTCAAACACACACACGCCCGGAAAGCTCATCCTTTTGTCCTGCCCTGTAGCTCGAGTGTGGGAAGTGACGGGAAAAGTGACTTTAATTACCAGCTTGACGGGGGCAGGTTCGCAAAACTAAAGGGGAAGAAGTTCCTCAATCGTTAGAGGATAATTTTAGGGGCGTTTGTGGAGGAACCCACTAGAATTCTCTGTTGGATCTGGTCATTTCAACAAAGCAGAATTTGTGGGGCGTCCGGTTTCTGAAATTGGTAACAGTGACCACAATATAATTCTTTTTTTGCGTTAAAACTGGAAAAAAAAAAACAGAGCGGAAGGCAAAAAATTTTAAATTTAAAAGGCCAAATTTTCCTTTTTGGGGGTTCAAAAAGGACATAGACGGGAGCAGCTATTAGCAAATATTTATGTAGAAGCCATGGGGGAGATTTTTAAATAATTTGGGGAAAAATTTTATGAAAAAATTCCTATGGGTAACAAGTATAGCGAAAAAACTAAAACCAACATGATTTTACTTTTGAAAGGGGGAAATAAACAATAAAAAAGGGATTTAAAAAACAAAAGTCAGAGGGTCGGCATCAGCCTTTGAAAATTCAGAGGTTTAATAAATCTGTAAAAAAGGTAAAAGCAGCTAAATTCAAAAAAAAAGGCAGGGGGCCCAAGGACACAGACAACCCAAAGAAATTTTTTAAAAGCTTTAAAAATCCCAAAAAGCCAAAGTCGAGCAAGGGGGACCTTAAAAACCTGTGAGGGGATGCGGGCATGGGGCCCAAAGAATGGCAGAGGTCTAAAGGTTCTTCAGTCAGATATACTATCAATGAGAAAGTATTTGAGGGGGGGGCCAGTGCAAAAGTGGGTGGTGCAGTATTTAATACATCATTGCAAATTAATTGGCTCTGTGTAAAAAATCAAAGTCAAGTTAAAATAAACTGATGTAAAACAAGGCTCCAGGCCCTAGGGCATCCCCAAAGAGTTTTTAAAAAAGGGTCAGCTCGGTTTTTTGGGGCCCCCTGTACTTAATTAGGATTCCCTGTACTGGAAATAGTACCAGGGATGGGAAAGGCAAAGTATTCCCCATCTTCAAAGAGGCTCCAAGTTTGCCCGTAATTATAGACCATAAGTTTAACATCTTTTGTGGGAAAAATTTTTTTGGGGCTCAAAGGGGATTATACGGGGGTATGTGACAAATACAATATTTTTAGTGATTGCCCATGGATTTACAAAGGACAGAAGTGTCGATAATCTTTTTTGTTTTTATGAAGAGGAGTAAAGGGCGGGTTTTAGCGGGGCAGTGTGGATTTTTTCTCTGTTTCCTTTCCCAATTTTTTAACCCCTTTCCCCCATGTCAGGGGCAGTGTGGATATGTGTCTCTAACCCCGTATTCTCATGTCAGGGGCAGTGTGGATATTGTGTCTCTAACCCCGATATCCTCCTGTGGGGCAGCGTGGATATTGTTTTTTAGACTTTCAAAGCATTTGACATGCCCATAAGGTTTTTAGGAAAATTTAAAATCCTTGGTTAGAGTAACATGTGAAATGGTTTAAAAAACTGGTATTTGGGAGTGGCCCCTTTTTTGAGTGGTGGCCCCGGGCTCTTTTGGGCCCCTTCTTATTGAATGTATTTTTAACGATTAGTGGAAGAGACAATAGCACGGTTTCGATTTTTGACCCAAAGCTATGGTGTAGTGCAAATAGGGAAGTATCAAAATTGAAAGCAAAATGGAACTTGGGTGCTTGGGCATCCACGGGCAAATGGGTTAAAATGGGATAAATATAAAGTTTGTTCGGTAAAAATAATTCAGGATCAAGTCCTGGGGGGAAAAACTTGAGAATGCTTGTTTATCCGGGTTTTTGTTAAACTGACTCAGAACAGCATGCAATGTCAAAGTGCCCTGGGCAAGTAAGTATTGGCGTGTATTAAAAAGGCATGGGCTGGGGACAAGGTTTTAAAACTCCCCCTTGTACAAACATTGGTGCGACCTCACTTGAAGCTTTCTTCGGGCCCCCTTTTATAGAAGAGATGAATGGAGTGAGAGGTACAAAAACGAGAACCAAACTAAAGGGGAATTTTTTTCATCTTTTTATGAGGAGGGGGTTGTGAAATTTAACTTATTTAGTCTTGAAAAAGACGGCTCGGGGGCAGATTAAATTATATAAATATATCAGGGGTAATTTCATGGTCCCCACAAAAAGTATGGGAAAATTATTTAAAATGAAGCCCCCTCAAAAGAAAAGGGGCTTCCCTTCAGCGAGAAAAAAGATTCAACTCCCCGAGGGGGACATTCTTCACGTAAGAACGAAATTGCGGAATACCCCGAGGAGCCCGTCACAGCAGGAATGTAGAGGTTTAAGAAAGCTTGATACTACCGGAAAAAGAAAATAATGGTACGTAGCCATTCGGACCGGTGGTGGAGGCTTGGGGCAGGATAGGGGTTTTACGGAGAGATTGGTTTTCATTGTGGTTTTCCCGGGGTTAACCCCTGGGAGGGTGTGCTTTTAAAGTCCTTGTCCCTTTCTCCTTTACCCCCTTTTCCCCACCCCTGGTTGAATTGAGGAAAAGTCTTCTTTCAAAGTGCTAATATTAACTAGTAACAATGGGTGAGTGCGGGCAGTGGTCGAAGTGAGCAGACGCTAATTTGCCTTTAAAATGCCATCCAAAATCCGACAGCATTATCACATTGCTGGACCGTGGCGCACCGCCATTTTTATTTGCTGGACCGCAGTGCACCGCCACTTTTTGCATGGTTTTTGCACAAAGAAGGTGGTCGGTGTTTGGATACCCGGCGGCCCAGTACATTAGGACTGAGAATTGCGTTGGTTGGCGGGAAATTTTCACCTGTTCTTAAATTCCCTGATTTAGAAAAACCCCCAGTAAAAAATCCAAATGTTTTGACTACAGACAAATTTTCTATTGGGTCACATGGGTATGGTTGGTTTTTCAGCAAATTTAAAAAAACAAATTTTCTAAAAACCAAACCAAAATCCAGGCTATGTACACAAGCCTTAATTTTACATATTATCAACATCTTTTTCTGGGTGTACATGGGAGGTGCAGGAGAAACGTTATGTCCAAATTGTTTTTTCTCTCGTAGTCTAAAAAGGATCAAGATGTTTTTTTCAACGGTATTTCAGAACAGGGTTGGACTGGCCCCAGGGGAAAAAGGAAAACCTCCCGGGGGGCCCCCCGAGCATTAACCTGGAGTTAATTTTTTAACTCATTACATCCTCAGAAGGGAAGAAAAAAAGAGAAGGAAAAAAAGCAAGGGCAGGATAGGAGGTTTTACTTCCCCGTACAGTAGCTTTGGTGGGCCCTAAAATAAACCCCCACTGGTGGGCCCGAAACAATCAATTGGGCCCCCAAAAATCACCTGTGGGTCCCTAGGCAACCCATCTGACACGTTCAGGGAAAATGACTTTCTTGCCAGCTGACGGGGGGCCCAAAAGGTTCGCTGTGGGCGTGATGAAGCCCGGGAACTGAAGCCCCCTCAAACTGGGTTTAACATGCCCCTGTTTTTAAAATGAAAAGGCAAATGGAAGGTAAAGAATGAGTATGAAAAAACCCTTTTAAAGACTCACCACCAATCCAGGGCATATGTTTTGGATTTCCAGGACATACATTTACCACCTAGGGCCCTTGTGCTTGTGAGGCCCATGGGCAATAGGCTTGAGTGCCCAATGGATAAGGTGGACCTGGGTACAACCTCACATATTTTAGTACAGGTTAGATAGAGTAAGGAGCCTCATGATTTAACAAGGGGGTGCCATGGTATCCTTGGACATGAGTTTCAGATTGTGACACTTTTAGGCCTCATTTGTGGTTTTGGTCATCGTTTCATCAAACAGCCCCAGATAGCTCAGCTTCCTAGGTTCCTTCCAGGATAAATTGGTATAAATTATGCATCGGTTTAAGTAATTATAGTTTTAGTGATAGTTTTATCCAAAGTGTTATTTATAGTAGTCTAAAGTATCACCCATGGCAAAAATTCTGGAATCCCTACCCTTAGAGGAGGGTCACCCCAGCTTCTCTACTTAATGACAAATACATATATCCCAGATAGGATGCAAGTAATGCCTAATAGCTGCACATTATGCTTCCTGACACACCCTTCACATACCTGGAAGGGATTATGTCACTGGCAGATGTTTCTCCAAATCAAATCGAAAAAAAATTATGAAATACTTTGTCATTTGTATTTCTAAAACCGATCTCGACACAAGTATAAGTATGTAAATTAATCTGCAGGTAACGGGTACGACTGGCATGCTCATTATAAAAAAAACTTGGAAACTGGATGTTCTCGATTGTATCAATTTAAATGATTGTACAACTTCTTCAATATGTTGGCATGCGGCAGAATATGTTGGTTGTTCCCAGTCAGCTGTGTGGAAAATACAGGACAACCATAAAAATTGGGAAGGTGAGAGAAGAAGAACATATACAATGAAGGAAATAATTATGTTCCCACTGAAAAAGGCACGAACAGTCTATAATTTTAAGGGTAGGTTCATTTTAACATTGAGAAAATTGCATTGTATAAATTATATAAATGTATTTGTAGTTTGCTAATAGAAATAAGTATTTGATCTCCTACCAACCATTAAGAGTTCTGGCTCATACAGACCAGTTAGAGGCTCCTAATCAACTCCTTACCTGTATTAGAGACAGCTGTCTTAAATAATCACCTTTATGAAAGACTCCTGTCCACAGACTCATCAGTAAGACTCTGACCTCTACAACATGGGCAAGACCAAAGAGCTTTCTAAGGATGTCAGGGACAAGATCATAGACCTGCACAAAGCTGGAATGGGCTACAAAACCATAAGTAAGACGCTGGGTGAGAAGGAGACAACTGTTGGTGCAAAAGTAAGAAAATGGAAGAAATACAAAATGGCTGTCAATCGACATCAATCTGGGGCACCATACAAAATCTCACCTTGTGGGGTATCCTTGATCATGAAGAAGGTGAGAGATCAGCCTAAAACTACACAGGGGGGAACTTGTTAATGATCTCAAGGCAGCTGAGAGCACAGTCACCAAGAAAACCATTGGTAACACATTATGCCGTAATGCTTTCAAATCCTGCAGTGCCCGCAAGGTCCCCCTGCTCAAGTAGGCGCATGTGCAGGCCCGCCTGAAGCTTGCCAATGAACACCTGGATGATTCTGTGTGTGATTGAGAGAAGGTGCTGTGGTCAGATGAGACAAAAATTGAGCTTTTTAGCATTAACTCAACTCGCCTTATTTGGTGGAATAGAAATGCTGCCTATGACCCAAAGAGCACCGTCCCACTGTCAAGCATGGAGGGGGAAGCATTATGTCTTTTGGGTGTTTCTCTGCTAAGGACACAGAACTACTTCACTGCATCAGTAGGAGAATGGATGGAGCCATGTATGGTAAAATCCTGAGTGACAACCTCCTTCCCTCCGCCAGGACATTAAAAATGGGTTGTGGCTGGGTCTTCCAGCAAGACAATGACCTAAAACATACAGCCACGACAATAATGAAGTGGCTCAAAAAGAAGCACATTAAGGTCATGGAGTGGCCTAGCCAGTCTCTAGACCTTAATCCCATAGAAAACTTATGGGGGGAGTTGAAGCCCCGAGTTTCCAAGCGACAGCCTCAAAATCTTAATGATTTAGAGATGATCTGCGACATGGAGTGGATCTAGATTCCTCCTGACATGTGTGCAAACCTCATCATCAACTACAAAAACGTCTGACTGCTGTGCCTGCCAACAAGGGTTTTGCCACCAAGTATTATGTCTTGTTTGCCAGACGGATCAGATACTATTACTCTCTGCAAAATGTAAATAAATTTATATAATTTATACAATGTGATTTTCTGGATTTTATTTTGGATATTCTATCTCTCAATGATAAAATTAACCTACCCTTAAACTTATAGACTGTTCATGTCTTTGTCAGTTTGCAAACTTACACAATCAGCAAGGGGTCAAATAATTATTTCCTTCACTGTAGGTAATGTAAAGAGTATGTCAATGGATCAGATTAAACAACTCCACACCAATGGGCCTGGGAAATGGAAATGTCCACCAAAACAAATGGAGGAAGCCAGAGTCAATGTCTACAACAAAGTAAGAAATCTCTGGCTTTTTCAACCACTTCTATTTTTCATTCTACATAATCATATGAGATCTTGTTTCCTCGTCCAAGATGGACGTTTTCTTGGTTCCATTCAACGTACCATGTTGGTTACCGGAAGAATAAATATTATTTGTGGGGTGCAACATGAAAAATAAAAGCAATTGCATCATTTGTTTCCAGGAGGTTTCATATTTACGGAGTTCACAGGTATAAATGCAAAGCTATCTTTTTTTTGTCGATTTTTGTAGAGAATAAGGGCTTGGTGTTTGTGGGCTGAAGTGCAATGTTTATTGGTATTATATTGGGATACAGGCAACTTTTTGATCAACCTTTGTAAAAAAAAAAAAAAAAACAATTTGGTGCTCACTGAATTGATGGGACTTTTTTTTACTGTTTTGGCAATAATAATCAGGTATAATTTTAATTTCTTTTATAACTTTGTTTAAAATGACGGGTGTTTTAAACTTTTAATATTTATTTTATTTTTAAACTTTTTTTGTGGTATTTGACATGATCACTTGCAGACAAGTCTGCAATAATAAAATATTTCTGTCTGGTGTACAATAATAGATTGTACTATGGCCACAGGCAGGTTATAGTAGGAGTAGAAAGATGGCACCTATGGAGGCTTTCATTAGGACCCCAGCTGCCATCTCTTCTGATAGCACCCTGCTATGAGGTGGCGATCAGGGATGGTACAGATGCGTTTGCTGCGGCATTTATGGGGTTAAAATTCCGGGATCAAAGTTATCTCCAATCATGTATGCTAGTGGCTATAATTAAAGGGGTTTTACCACTATCTCATTTCATATCACCTGCATCCAGCTCTTCAACTCTGTGTGCTCAGAAGGAGGCGTGTGTGATTTGTTTGAATTGCATATCATGTGACCCAGCTGGATGACATCAGCATGTCTTTCCTCTCTGTAGTCAAAGAAAGGTCTTTTTATGTATAGCGCTGTGAGTTGCTACAATGTAGCTCAGAGGTAAAGTTTTTACCTCACAGCACAAGAGTTCTAGGTTCAAATCCCTGCAGGAACCAAACCAGTGGATTTTTTTCTCTTTATCAATGCACAGACCTCACTGAGGTTTCTTTTTTTAATGTATTTGCACTGTTTTACTAATTACTAAGGAGGACAGAGGACAGGAGTAGAATGACAGCACCCGGGGTTTGAACACTCAGTAGTTGCCTGAGAGGAGAGGTGATGTCTGAGCATGTCTGACCAGAACTGAAGAACTCTCAGCCCTGGTCGTATCCCCTGGAGACGAGCTGTAAACAATGGATCACTAAAGAAGCAGCTAAAACAAAAATGGTGCAGAATTTTTAATAATGATGAAAGGTGAAGATGTTTATTATTTAATTTGCAAGATTCTCACGTCAATTTTACTTTGCGGCAAAACCCCTTTAAAGAGGTTTTCTCACTTCAATGATTAGCTCTTAGCAAGTAGGGATAGGTAATTGAAGAATTTTTACTAAATACATTGCGTTGTTGACTTTTCTTTGGTCAAGAGATAAAAAAAAATGTTCTCTTAGAGCACACAGAATTCTCTGGTTACGACCATGGCTCCCCCCCCCTCTCCTTGATCTCTCTTCTCTCTCATTGCTTTATTCTGCCATCAGTCACTCAAGCCGACCATGGTGAGTCACCTCCTGCAGAGTCTTAAATCTAGTAACAGACTTTGAAAGCTTCTCATTTAGCTAAGTAAACACTCTTTAGAGCTTTGCAGCTTGTGTAATACACTGACATGAGTGCAAGAGATTTATAAAGTGTAACAGAGATAGCTAGAAACAGTAGAGCTGATGTGTCAATCACTGCTACAGACCCTCCCACAACCTAGCTAAGAAGTGTAGGTCTATAGCTGGCTGTGGCTCTGTGAGACTGCATGGTGAGAAAATCCTTTTAAGAGCTATGTGCCATGGATGGAGCGGGCTCAGAGAGTAAACCCACTCCCTGACGTACCTGCCCTTGTGAGGGGTTAAGGAAGCACAACATACCAAGAACAATATAAATGTTATTATCGCCATAATGGTACTATTCCCAGTAGATTTTGAGCCATCAATACTCTGACTTCTGCAGAGGTTTTCTATGTATTTGACATATCAATATTTGGCTACTAGATTGCAGCACTCATTGAGGACACTCGAGTCACATAGTCCTGTCCACGACACTAAAAGTTGTGCCCACCGGCTAAGGTTGATGCAGCCAATCAGTCAATATCCTCATACAGTGGTTGACAAAAGACTATCTCAAGTGAGAAAAGTCATTATCTACAATATTATGCTTGGAAATTTCCAGCTGACTCGAAACATTTGCTATATTAAGGAGCTTTTAAACTCTTTATCCCAACAGGCGGGGACATTTCAGCATCCGATTGTCACTGCTAGCCCCCAAACATTGCTTGCCTGGCAGATGCAACAAGAAGCCCTACTTGACATCGGTGCAATCTTTGAATATTAGTGCAGCCTGCTCTCTGCTAAAAAGAACCGAACGACAGGAATGGCTTGAAAAGACCAAAGTACGGGAGAAGTGCCTGCAGCTGTTTGCACAGATTGTGAGGGGCTATATTTGGTATCAACAAGAACTACATGAGCGGTAATTGCTTCCTATTTAAAACATTTCTGGCTTCAGTCAATGCCTCGTCAGCTCTCTGCTATGTATGGGATTGAAAGTCAACAAAAAGTTTAGCATCTAGAGATTTAAAGGGTAACCACCATGTGCCAGCAGAGCAGGGACACAATCTCCATTCCTGATCACTTCATTACTCCTTTGGCCAATACTGGGTCTAAATACCGGGAAAATAATCTCCAGAGCACTCGGATGTTAATAAGGTCATTTTAAAAGTCTCAGCCTTTTGAAATATTTGAATACCAGTGGAGTGTAAACGGCGTTAAATCCCCACACACTGACATGGTAACTCTCCATGTAGCAGTGACATAAATGACTAATGTCTGAGCTGACCCAAACTATGTCCCAAGTCATGATTTGATGTGTACAAAGTCAAAAGGTCTATGTTCTACTCATGTGACCTATGGATATGAAATAGTTTGGGTCAGCCCAGACATTAGTCATTTATATCACTGGTACATGGAGAATTACCATGTCGGTGTGTGGGGATTTAACGCCATTTGCACTCCACTTTTATTCAAACATTCCAAAAGGCTTATGGGAAGAGAGCTGAACTCTCCAGCGCCATTTATTGGACGTAGCATTCCTTAAGTCCCTTGTGATTCAATGAGGATTGAAATGTGAAATGGATTCAAGCCATTGAGAGTTTTGTTCATCTACAGACAGCTGTTTTGGTTTTTTTTGCCCCTCGTCAGTGCAGAGTAGAACTTATTGGCTGGCTAGGTGAGAGGCGAGTGTGTATCAGAAGGAGTAATGTATTTTATTGGGAGAAACATCATGTGAGTGTGTGGGGATTTAACATCTTCTACACTTCACTGGTATTTAAACATTGCAAAAGGCTTATGGGAAGAGAGCTGGACTCTCCAGCCCCATCTATTGGATGTAGCATTCTTCAAGCCCCTTGTGACTCAATGAGGATTGAAATGTGAAATGGATTCAAGCCATTGCAAGTGTAGTTCAACTGCAGATAGCTGTTTTGGGGTTTTGCCCTTCATCAGTGCAGAGTAGACCTTACTGGCTGGCGAGGTGAGAGGCGAATGTGGTTTAGAAGGGGTAATGTTTATCAATGGGGAGAAACAACATGTCGGTGTGTGTAGGGACTTAACGTCGTTTACACTCAACTGGTATTCAAATATTACAATAGGCTTATGGATGTAGCATTCTTCAAGTGCCTTGTGATTCGATGAGGATTGAAATGTGAAATGGATTCAAGCCAATGAGAGTTTTGTTCATCTACAGACAGCTGTTTTGAGGTGTTGCCCCTCTTCAGTGCAGAGTCGAACTTCCTGGCTGGCTAGGTGAGAGGCGAGTGTGGCTCAGAAGGGGTAATGTTTATCAATGGGGAGAATGAGCACCATGTGGGTGTGTGGGGATTTAACGTCTTCTACACTTCACTAGTATTTAACCCCTTACCGACGCATGACATATGAGTATGTCTATGTCATAGTGCTGGTAAGGGGCTTTGTACCACTACATAGCTAATTACAGCTAAAACTGGGCGGTTACAGCACGGGATGGAGCCGCCACCATCCCACACTGTTTAACCCCTTAGATGTTGAAGCCAAGAAGGCCGCGGCATCTAAATCAATAAGAAACGGTGCCGTGCACCGTTCCTCACTGTGATCAGGGCACCCGTGGTGAAATTGCAGGCTCTCGATTGGTTAACATGGCAGCTGGAAGACTTGTGAAGGCTTCTATTGCCACCATGTTTTCTGTTTAACTACTTTCTGCATCAGGCAGGAAGTAGTACAACCGCCATATTGGTACACCATACAGCATTGTATCACAACGCATTAGACTGTATAAACGATCGCGCGCCCCTAGTGGTGAGGCACCTTAGGGGGGCTCAAAGGTAAAGTAAAAGAAATAATATTGAAAGTTCAAATCAGCCCCCTTTTGCCATTTTACAAATAAAATAAAAAAAGTTACACGTTTGGTATTGCCATGCCGGAATTTTTTTGTCCAAATGCCGAAATTGTGTTTTTTTTGGTCATTTCACGTGCTCTAAAAATTGGAATAAATGTAATTAAAAAAAAAGTCCCATATATTCCAAACTGGTAGCACTTCAGCCCACGAAAAATGCCCCTCACTCACGTCCATAGGTATTAGTACAAAAAAGTTATTGGTCGCAGAAAATAGCACCACCGTGCAAATTTCTAAAAAGTGAACTTTTTTTTACAGTACCAAAGCAAAACAGATACCATACGTTAGGTATTGTCGGATTCGTACCAACCTGTAGAATACAGATAACACATCATTTCTACCAAAGATTGAACACCGTTAAAGCAAAACACCCGCTAACATGGTGCAAGTACGTTCTTTCACATTTTGCCACACTTCGAATATTTTTTACGGTTTCCCAGTATATTATTTGGTACAATGAATGACACCATTAAAAAGTCTATCTTGTCCCGCAAAAGAAAAGCCCTCATATGTCTACTTAGATGGAAGAATAGAAAAGTTATGGCTCTAGTAAAGAGAGGAGGGAAAAACAAACATGAAAAGAAATAGGCCTCGGCGTTAAGGGGTTAAATATTACAAAAGGCTTATGGGAAGAGAGCTGAACTCTACAGCGCCATCTATTGGATGTATCATCCCTCAAGTCACATCTGACTCACTGAGCTTTGGAATATGAAAGGGATTCAAGCCAAGCCAGAGTAGTTCATCTGCAGACAGCTGTTTTAGGGTGTTGTTCTGTATCAGGGCTGAGTAGAACTTAATGGGTTATGCCCCCCTTGTTGAGGGCAGCACGAGCTAGTGTCAGACCTGCTGTTTCCAGCGCTGTGTCTCTTATTCTGTAAGATGCTGGAGTTTTTAAGTATTTAATGGTCAAATCTGCAGATTTCATCCAGAAAAGAATCATATAAAGAGTCAGTTTTTTTCAAACCCCGCCCACTTGAGGCTAGCCCCGCCCACCTCAATAATTAAACCTATTACTTTGAATAGGTAGAAACATGTGAATAACTGCCAGGTGGGCGGGGCTAGCCTTTGGTGGGCAGGGCTAACACCTGTCATGAACAAGATTTGAGCATTAAATGCTCTGAAACTGCTGCATCTTACAGAATAAGGGACACAGTGTGGAAACAGCAGGTCTCACACTGGCTTGTGCTGCCCTCAGCAAGGGGGGCATAATCTATGTGACAGGTTCCCCTTAACTGATCACTGCACTTGTCAAGCAAATTTTAAAATAAATATATTTAAAAATATTATATATATATATATATATATATAATACACACATATATATATATAATATATATATTTTTTTTTATATATATATATATATATATAAAATATATAATATATATTATATATAATTATATATAAATATATATATATATAATATATATAACTATATATATATAAATATGCCAAAAAAAAATGAATAGTCCCAGAAAATTGTGTAATCCTAAGATTTTACTTTTAATAAGTAATATTAAATAATTACAAAAAAACTCCTTGGGCACACATATAATTAAAGACATAGGTCACATATATAGGACTCACCAATGGCAATGATCACCTGGTTTCATGTCCATATAAATCCAAATCTCCAACATATACTAGGAGAAAAAAGGTACATGATCTCTGACCCTACAAAAAAGTCACTAAAGAGAGATTACCTTAGTGTAGTTAATGACCCGACAAGGGCGACCCCCGCAAAGTGACCCTTACCTTGCCCTAATTCTATCCCTCACCCCGTGAAGAATAAAAAAAAGTGGCAAAAACCCATACACGTATCGTCTGTACACTGGACTCATTATTATTATTATTATTATTATTATTTTTATTTATTTTAAAGCGCCATTGATTCCAGGGCGCTGTACATTCTAGGGGGTTACATACATAATATATGTCAAACGAGTACAATGATAAGTGATGAATGACAATTGGCACGACAGAGGGAGAAAAGCCATCAGTGGGAAAGCCAAAGCTGAAGTAGAGTAGAACTTATTTGGTGGCTGAGTGAGAGCCATTGAGTGTGATTCAAAAGTCTCATTTGGGAGAAGCATCAAGTTGGTGTGTGGAGGTTTAATGCCTTGTACACCTCACTTGGTATTTATATACTCCAAAAGGCTTCTGGGAAGAGAGATGAACCCTCCAGCGTCATCGATTGGATGTAGCATTCCTCATGTCATATCTGACTCACTGATCCTTGCAATGTGAAAGGGATTCAAGCCTCACCACTTTTGAGCCACATTCATTGTCTCTCACCAGCCAGTAGGTTCTATTCTGCACCGATGATGGGGAAACTCCCCGAAACAGCTGTCCGTAGATGAACACTACTGGCTTGGCTTGAATCCTTGTCGCATTCCATGGCTCAGTGAGTTGGATGTGACTTGACTTGAAGATTTCTACATCAATAGAGGGAGGTGGAGAGTTCATCCCTCTTCCCATAAGTCTTTTGGAATAGTACATGGAGAATCAGTGGGAAGATGTGGACCTGTGTGAGATAAATTACGCAGTGAGCCTGTAGGGCACCTGGTATCACATAAGTCCAAGGGCAACATGTTTGTACGGGGATGCAGCAGTATTCTGGGGTCCTTTCAGCCCAAAAACTGGCACAGCCCTGTTCTCTAGATGTAAGAGCAGGCGCACTCTATAATTAGGCGCATTATCGGGCACCTGCAGCACTTTGTAATGCGCCTGAGATGTGGAGGTGTTCGGGGGGTGTCGCTCCACAACTATATGATTCTACACATTTATGATTGGAGGACGGCATAACTGGGCGCATTTCTGCTGGAACAGGTAGACAAAGTTAAAGGTGATTTACCGGAGCCTGAGTTGTCGTGGTGGAACTAGAATGAGACAAATCTATGACCCACAGTAGAACAGGTTCATAGATCCAGGGACATTCTATGCTGCTAATGCGCCTAATAAAATGGTCACCAAAACACATACATGTCGCCCCAAGTCTTTACCAGTGAATACCATCCATCATCTTTATCTAACGACTGAATTATTATTATTACTTATTTTAGAGCGTCGTTGATTCCAGGGCGCTGAACATTCAAGGGGGTTACATACATAACATAAGTCAAACAATTACAATAGTGACAATCTGTGACTAACAACAGGTACAGAGGGAAAGAGAACCCTGCCTGCGAAGACTTACAGTCTATCAGGAAGGGGGAGAGAGACAGAAGGTGAGGGGCGGACATGTTTGGGGGGTGTAGGGGCAGCTGGGTTATTGTAGGTTATAGGTTCCTGAAGAGATGGGTTTTCAGGTTGCTTTTGAAGCCGGTGAAAGTGTGGGAGAGTCTGAGGTGTTGGGGCAGTGAGTTCCAGAGAATGGGGGAAGCACGGGAGAAGTCTTGGAGACGGTTGTGTGAGGAGCTGATAAGAGGAGAGCAGAGGAGAAGGTCCTGTGAGGAGCGGAGATTGCGTGAGGGGAGGTATCTGGAGATTAAGGCAGAGATGTATGGAGGGGAGAGGTTATGGAGAACCTTGTCATGGTTAGTAACTTAAAATGGATTCGCTGGGCAATGGGGAGCCAGTGAAGGGATTGACAGAGGGGAGAGGCAGAGGAGTATCGAGGAGAGAGGTGAATCAGACGGGCAGCAGAGTTAAGGATGGATTGAAGGGGAGCAACAGCAAGAGTGTTAGATGGGAGGCCACAGAGAAGGATGTTGCAGTAGTCTAGGCGAGAGATGACGAGGGCATGGACCAGCATTTTTGTAGTGAAGGAATGAGCTGATTCGTGAAATATTTTTCAGGTGGATGCGGCAGGCAGAGGTGAGGGCTTAGATGTGCGGTTAGAAGGACAAAGCATAGTAAAGGGTTATCCCAAGGCAGCGGACTTGCGGGACCGGTGAGAGTGTAGAGCCGTTGACTATGATAGAGAGATCAGGTGGAGGGATGGAGTGGGACGGTGGAAAAATATTGAATTCAGTTTTCTCTAGTTGCCAGAGATATTCAATGTCCCCCTTCATGTCCTTATCTTGAGCCATCACCACCACAAATTATTTGTAACTGGTGACATAAATGCGGAGGGAGAGAGGAGGGAGTTTTTGCTTCTTCTGGATCAACACACCACGATAAAACAGGTACAGTTTAAGTGACACCAGATAACTAGGTGACTATGTTGCTGTGCGGAATAAGGGCCTCACTTTTTACAATTTTTACATTTGCAAGTACTAAATTTATGTGTCTCATTTCCAGCTAAATAAATTCATGCAAATCAATGTCTTTGATCCATATCTCAAGTGTGATAAGGAAACAATATTAATATTTTAATGATGTGTAATACTTGGGAAGCTCATAAACAAGGATCAAGAATACTTGTAATTATGTATATTTATGTTGTTTTAATTAATATACAGCAAGAAAACCCAAAATAAGAAACGTGGAAAATAATGAGATTACTCTGGAAATAGTGAATAAAAAATAGAAACTTCTCTGCATGTCTAATGAGCGAGATGTAAGAGGGAAATTTCCATAACCTATCGTGGCACAACAGAGCACGTTTTAACATGATAGTTGTTGAGGGTCCGATCTCTGGGACTCCATCAATTTTAAAAATTAATTCTCTTTGTTCCTTTGCACTAGGATTATTGGAGGCCATAGTCATCAGGTCCCAAGTAATCAGCAGTGATTGGATAGCCAAGCAATTTCTCATCATTTATAAAGGAGAACATCTCTCCTTGGGGAGAGCGCTAAATTGGTGTGTAGAGTTTTGAATTGCCTTTTTGCCCTCTACTAAGTATCTGCATATCACAAGGCATTATGGGAAAGGAACTGAGAAGCTTAAGCGCCCTCTATTGGATGTAACAAATCCTCAATTTGCTTTTGACCCACTGAGTCTTCAGAAAGCAAAAGGGATATTAGCCAAACCAGTATCACTCATCTACAGACGACTATATCTGTTTTTTTCCCCTCATCATTGCAGAGCAGAGTGTACTGTACGTATGAGGGGCAACACCCCAAAACAGATGTCTGTAGATGAGTGAAACTGGCTTGGCTAATATCCAATTTGCTTTCTGAAGACTCAGTGGGTCAGAAGCAAATTGAGGATTTGTTACATCCAATAGAGGGTGCTCGAACTTCTCAGCTCCTTTCCCATAATGCCTTTTGATATGCAGATGCTTAGTAGAGGGCAAAAAGGCAATTCAGAACTCTACACACCATTTGGTGCTCTCCTCAAGGAGAGATGTTCCCCTTTCTGAGTCACTCATTACCTACCACCCAGCCAGCCAGTACTCTCTGCTCTGCACTGATGAGGGGCAAAACCCCAAAACAGCTGTCTGTAGATGAGGGATACTGGCTTGGCTAATATCCCTTTTGTTTTCTGAAGACTCAGTGGGTCAAAAGCAAATTGAGGATTTGTTACATCCAATAGATGGCGCTTCAGCTTCTCAGCTCCTTTCCCATAATGCCTTGTGATCATCATTTATAGTAATTGAAAAATGTTTTTTGCGCTAAACCGAGCAGAATTTGATTTCAGTTTACGTTAGTTACAAAATATCAATTTCTAAACAAAACTCTCAAAATGTATGAATATCGAAATTATTTATTTTTTTACTCAGGAAAGATCCAATCTGATTGACTGTGAACCGAATCCCCATCAAGCATCAATACAGGTCTGCTGCTCAAAATATTTATATGTGGTCACTTGCATAAAAAAATGTGAGACTTTCTGTACACGGCTCAAAAGGAATAGCATTCGTTACTAGGGAGAGGCACCAAGTAGGTGTGCAGAGACTTATACGCCTTGATCGCTCCACTGAAATCCAAAAATATTTGAAAAGGCTCATGGGAAAAGAGCTCGGAGTGACCAAGGCACATGGTGGCCTTCCTAAGGAGGAACATTACTTCTTTTGAGCCACATCTATAGCCTCTCAGCCAGGCAACTAGTACTCTACTCTGCACTGATATGGGGCAAACGTCCCGAAACAGCTGTTTGCAGATGAATACCTGTTTGGCTCTAGTCCCATTTACATGGCAAGACTCAGTGAGTCGGATGTGACTTGAGGAACACTACATATAATAATTGGCGCTGTAGAGTCCTAGCTCTTTTTCAATGAGCTTTTTCAAATTTTTCTACATAGACTGACACCTTGGGCAACATGTGTGACTGGGGCTTCACCCTATGCGCTTGATGTATGAGCAGACGCACTCCAAAAATAGGCACATTATAAAGTGTCCGCGGCACCTTGCAATGCGCCTGAGATCGGGGGGCATGTGGGAGGCATGTCGCACTACAGCCGTGCGAAGCTACACACTTATAGCATTTATAGCTTCAGAACGGCAAATCCAGGCGCATTACTGCTGGGACAGGTAGAGGACTTTGGTTTATCTGAGCCAGAAGTGTCGCTATGTAGCTAAAAAGTGCTAAATCTATGACCCGCAGTAGAACAGGTTCATAGATTCAGGCGCATTCTACGGTACTAATGCACACAAAAAAATGCCGCCTGGGAGCCAAAAGTCATACAGGTCTCCCCTTGTGTATGCTTTATATGGACTCTTTGGTGACTGAGGACTCACTTACTGGTGGGAGATCTGTAACATAACACTTGGAGATCTGCAGAATTGTGTTGGAACGTCGATGCTACTATAGTTTTACTATATTTTTCACTTATTTTACTGTAAAATTAAACATTAATATATTAACATAGGAGATAATGTTGGAACATGGCACAAGTTCATCTCGACCAACCTAGAATCCTACAGTGTTGATCCAGAGGAAGGCAAAAACCCCTATGAGGCAGATGCCAATTGTCCCATACAAGAGAATATCTGGCATGAGAGTAATCTTTCCATCAATCTCCAGAATCTATTTCCCATAACTTGTGATATTTTAGGTTTCAAGAAAGGCATCTAATCCCTTCTTGACTCCATCACCACCTCCTCTGGTGGCAATGAGCTCCATAGTGTCACTGCTCTTACAGTAAAGAATCCTCGTCTGTGATGATAGTAAAACCTTCTTTCCTGCAGACGTAGAGGACGCCCTCTTCTTCTTGTTACAGGACTGGGTGTCAATAGATCATGCAAGACATCTGTGTCCTGTCCTTTCACATTCCTGTATTTGGTCATTAAATTGCTCTTAAGCTGTTTTTTTCCCAAGTTGAATAAGAAAAAGTTTGATAACTTGTCTTCTATAAACTCCCCATTCCCTTAATTACCTTGGTTGCCTTCTCCACACCTGCTTCAGCTCAGTTATGTCTCTCTTAAATATTGGTGCAATAAAATTGATATAGTTTGTAATATGCTCTGTTTCAAATATTCCAAGTTTTGTAGACCTAGGTCCCACGGTGCCCAAACCACTTGTAGACAAGGCCATGGCCACCAATGACTGTACTGCAGTTTTCTGAGAAACAGTGTCCTCATGAGAGGTATATGGCACAGCTGTCGTATGGAGCCATGGATACAGCAACAGTGACCACTCATGATATTCGCATTGTGGTGGAGCCCTAGGCTATAGCACCGATGCTGACATATTTTGCAGTTGGTCAGGCATTAGGGAATTTCACAACCATGAATGTATGGCAGAATTTTTAGGTAGGAGGTTTGCGTCACAGTATCATCCACATGATGCCAGGACCAGAGGTTGACCCAGCATGACATTGCTCATCACACTGCCTCCGCCATCTGTCTTCTTCCCATAATGCATCTTGACACCATCTCTTCCCCAGGTAAGTGACGCAGACCCGGCCATCCACATGATGGAAAACGTGATTCATAAGACCAGGCTGCTTTCTCCCATTGCCCCACGCTCTAGTTCTGAAGCTCATGTGCCCCTGTAGGATCTTTTGGTGACAAGGGTCAGCAGAAGCACTCTATGGCTATACAGACCTATTTGAAATGTCCTGACACCTTTTTATCATCACCAGCAGGAAGTTTTTCATCAGTTTGTGCTTTAGTAGCTCTTCTGTGGAATTGGACCAGACAGAATAACCTTCATCCACCCACACACATCAATGAGCCTTGGGCCTCCATGACCCTGTCTCCAGTTGTTCTTCCTTGGAGCACTGTTGGTAGATACTAACCCCTACATACCAGAAACAACCCTCAAATCCTGCTGTTTAGAAGATATTGTGACCCATTTGTCTCAACAACACAATAAGCATTTGTCATAGTCTCTTAGGTCCTTACATTTGCCCGTTTTTCTTTCTTCAAAGACATCAACTTCAAGAACTGACTGGTCTCTTGCCACCTAATATTTCCGTTCTGGTCCCGGGCACCTGTTACTTACCTCTCCCCGCTCTTGGTCACCTCATCTTCCACTCCCTGTCAGATCGTTGGTGCATTTTCATTACAGTTACCGGCAGTCTCCGACTTACACCTTTCCAACTTACATCTGTACCCTGGCTACAAATGGAGACTTATGGGAAATTCTGGCAGTTGTAGCTCCATGTTCCACAGCAGGTAGTAGCTGTGGAACGACAAGCTCCAGCATGCCACAGCAGCACATGAGGTGAAATCTTCTTACCAGGGGCACAGACAAGAAAACAAAAAATAAAAACCCTTCCCTGCACTATCCGAAACTAAAAATAACCTTTTGGGCTGGAGTTACATGTAATAAATATACCTGTTCAGACTTACATACAAATTCAACTTAAGAACAAACCTACAGTCCCTATCCCGTTTGTAACCCAGGGACTGTCTGTATTTAGTGTTAAAGGGGTTGTCTCACTACATTGATTCATCTTACCTCCTTCCTGTCTTCTTCGTTTCATTTTGAATTCAGGGGCATGTTTACTAGCTTCTACTAGGCTGCAGTAGAAGCAAGGTCTGTAGCTATAGCAACCAGTGCTGGCAGCCTATCAGGAGAGATCAAACAGGTCTGTAGCTATAGCGACCAGTGCTGGCAGCCTATCAGGAAAGATCAAACAGGTCTGTAGCCATAGCAACCAGTGCTGGCAGCCTATCAGGAGAGATCAAACAGGTCTGTAGCTATAGCGACTAGTGTTGAGCGATTGCGTTGGCTATCGAGATCGATCGATAGTCGATAGTCGGCCGCTATCGATAAGGTTTTTTTCGATAGTGAGCATCGATTATGCGCGATGACCATTAAAGTCTATGGGAGAGCAACAACACCTTCATTATTACACCCAAACAAGGCTGGAGAAGCTGAAATTAACATCCACAACAGTCAAATGGATACGTGCTACATCTTAGGCAACACACTTAGGTTATAAAAGCCACAGAAAAAAAGTCACACACCATTTACTATCCCTGTCTTGTACCACAGCCTGACCCTTAAACCTGTATGACCCACAAATTAAAAAGTGCCAGAAGGCAGTATGATTTGAAACCATCATGTTACTTGAACTGGACATTGAATATCCCTGTCCTGGAACGCAGCATGAGCCCCAAACCTGCATGACCCCCACATTTAAAAAAGTGCCGCAAAAAGGAGTCTTTCAACCACCATTTTAGTTGAACTGGACATTGACTATACCTGTCCTGGGCCACAGCATGAGCCCCAAACCTGCATGGCCCCCACATTTAAAAAGTGCCGGAAAAAGGAGTCTTTCAACCACCATTTTAGTTTCACTGGACATTGACTATACCTGTCCTGGGCCACAGCATGACCCAGGGCCGGAGTTACAGTGGGTACGGTGAAAGACCAGGCTGGCGTCCGTCATCTATTAACACGCAGGTTAAAATGCCCTTTTGACGCAGCAACGAAAACTGTCGTGCTGAAGCAGAGTGCGGAAACGGAAGTGTGAGAACTCCAGCCTTCCTCAGTACACAGTAAAGACCTGGGTAGCGCTTGCCCCTCCATATGAGTGTGGACCAATTGAGCTTCACTTGGAAATACTGGTGGTTAACGCTCCTGTTACACCCGGGTGCCCTTTATCTTGGCATTCTTTTTCTCATTTTACTCAACGTGCTGGAGGAAATGGTCTCTGTACTTTGTTCTCTGTCCGTGCTCCATACTCCATGTCCTCTGAATAACCTACATCTGGTCAAGTTTTCCTGTACCTCCCTTGTACAATTCAGAGGAGTTTTTTTACAGCTATTTTGTACATGCAAGTTTTTTAGTAGCTTTAATTCTAGAAAAACACATTTTAAAAATAGGATGGATCCCCCCAGTCTTTTTTTCTCTTTTTTTCATTGTATTAAATGGGGTTTCTTTAATACGGGATTGATAGTATTTAAAGATCTTGTAAAAACAAGTCATTTTGCAATATGTGTCCATTACAGGTCCTACCTATTCCTGTTTTGACGCACCATAACCCTTTAGCCCTCTTGGGGCAATTGTGAAGAAAAAAATGTTGTTAGAAACCATTTTTTAGAATAGGACCTGTAGTTAGCGCATGCCAGCAAAATCCCAAACAATTGCTTGTTCCCTTCAGTACTTAATGGTCAATAGTGATTGAACTAAATGTCTGTTAGAAACAACATTTTTTGAATAGGACTTAGTGATAGCTATCCTGTTTCACAGCAGCCCCAAAAAAAAACCCTTGAGCCACTTTGGTCAATTGTGAAGAAAAAAATGTCTGTTAGAAACAACATTTTTTTAGAATAGGACCTGTAGTATAGCTGCATGTTTACAGCAAATGCCCCAAAAATTAAAGCATGACCTTCTAGCCACTGTTGTCAATTGTGAAGAAAATGCACTTAGAAACAACAATTTTTTTATAAAGGACCATGAGTTATTGCTGTATCTCAAGCTACATGACCCAAAAAATTTATAAAAATGACTTCTCAGCCACTATTAAAAATTGTGAGGGAGAAATGCCACTTAGAAGCCACATTTCTGTTCCAAAGGACCATGATTTTTGCTGTATCTCACAGCAACATGACCCCAAAAAATAATAAATATGACTTCTCAGCCACTATTAAAAATTGTGAGGGAGAAATGCCACTTAGAAGTCACATTTCTGTTCCAAAGGACCATGATTATTGCTGTATCTCACAGCAACATGACCTCAAAACCATTTACAATGCGAAAACTTCTTAAGATAAAGTGAGTAAATGGAATACGGTGTTGTCATGAAACCTTGCTGTCTTTTACAGTCTCCTCACAGCAAAACCAGCAAAATGAACTGTTGGGAAAAGAGAATAAAAATTGCAGTAAGAAATGATCATTTTAAAAAATAGTTTTCAAGAGGACCATTTCTGTTTGAAAAGGAATGTGAAGTAGACCGGCAACTAATCGGTGACCTCGGCAATTGGGGCCACAACATCATCAGAGATCCATGCCTGATTCATCTTGATGAAAGTCAAACGATCCACATTATCTGTGGAAAGCCGGATGCGTTTGTCTGTAATGACTCCTCCAGCTGTGCTGAAGGTCCGCTCAGATATGACGCTGGCTGCTGGGCAGGACAACACCTCTATGGCGTGACGAGTGAGCTCGGGCCATTCGTCCATTTTGGATACCCAAAAGTCTATTGGGTCCGGATTTAAGATTTACGTAGATGCTGCGTCAATGAACAGTGCTGGGTGCGCAAAAGTCCAAAAAACACGTATCTGTTATGTTTTGATATAATAAACGGTATTTTTTGCACCTTTCAATTCACCTGTGGTGAATATAGAATTGCTGTTTTAAGATTTACATAGATGCTGCGTCAATGAACAGTGCTGGGTGCGCAAAAGTCAATAAACACGTAACTGTGATGTTTTCGTACGATACACGGTATTTTTGGCAACAAACAACCTGTGCTGACTACAAGATTGCTGGTTTGTAATTTAAGTGCAAGGTGGATATATCAACAGTCACAGGTGTAATGGGTAAAATTGAACACCTATCTGAAATGTATACTGATAATAAAAGTGGAGTTTTGCAGCTAACAAAGAGACCTGCAGTTACTAGAAATGATGTTTATCCAATATAAGTTCAGGCTGCCCAATATCCAGGAAATATTTAAATAGCAAACTGATTATAATAAAATATTCCACTACACTATCTACACTAAGTCTTGGTGAACTTTATCCAGTGTTCTTTATAGATAGAGCTTGTCTGTGTTCGCCCGCGGCCCCCCCCCCGCTCCCTCCGCCGTGACTTTACACCGGTAGATGCTGCTTTAAAATTCTCTAGCTAACTACATAAAATCTCCAAATCTCTAATATAACTAAATTGGAAGGATCACAGCTAATAGAAAGAGGTTTCTTTTGTGCAGAAATAGAATAATTTCGCTGAGCTGTTTGGCCACAGGCAGAGCGCAGGTCCTTATCCCTATGAGACGCTGAGAGACAGTGAGGCTGAAACAGGAAACGCTGTTCTATGTAAAACGAGGTCATGTGATTTTTCCAGCCAATCGCAACCATACACATCCCAGTCATGACGTCCCACACACATCTCACCCTGCTCTATTCTGTAATCTCATTTGCTGGCCGCCAAAATTACAGGAAGCGCCGAAAAAGGCGCGATCTTAATAGATGATGCACAGATTTTAACCTTAATTATCGCATGATCTGGAAATTTCGATCACCATAAAAACCTTGCCGATTTCAACTTTGTCGATAAAAATCGCTCAACACTAATAGCAACTAGTGCTGGCAGCCTATTAGGAGAGATCAAACAGGTCTGTAGCTATAGCAACCAGTGCTGGCAGCCTATCAGGAGAGATCAAGCAGGTCTGTAGCTATAGCAACCTGAGGAGCTGATGCAGCCCATACAAGACGGGATATCTAGGAATAAGTAGGATACTGTTAATGGACACATATTGCAAAGGGACTTGTTTTTGCAAGATCTTTCACATAAAAAGCGGCAATCCTGGTAGTGAGACAACTGCTTTAAGCTTTTTACTGACCTTCCATGTACCAGACCTCCTTACTATTGCTTCCTGACCACATTGCCTGCCGCCTGCCCTAACCTTCCTGACTGTCCCGGTCTACAATTCCAAACCGTAGACCACGTGGACCACGCTGCACCCCGGCTGCCACCGCGAGCGGCAAGCTCTGGTAACTTACCAGGAGACTACTTAGACTCCGCTCCGTGACGTGGCTTACACCAGGGCCGTTCCTAGGGGCGGGCAGGGCGTGCGACTGCCCGGGGCGCCGAGGCTGCGCTCACCCGAGGGGGGCGCCGTGGCCGCCCGCCCTGCCCGCCCGGAGGAGCGCCCCTGACTCTGCACGGCTGTTTGATAACAACCGCGCAGAGCCAGCAGCTGCCAGTACAGGGGAGGAGGCGGGACGGATCGTTCCCGTCCTGACTCCTCCCCCTGTATCAGCGTCGCAGGGGGCGCATGGCTTTCACCACGCCCCCTGTGATGCTCGATCTCCCGGCTGGCAGCTTGCCGCCCGAGGAGATCCCTGGGAGCTGCGTGCAGCGTAAGCGGCGTGATGACGTCACGCGCTTACACCGCTCAGCAGCTTCCCGGAGCTGGACGCGCGGACCGAGGTCTGGTAAGTAATTTTTTGCTATTTCATAATTACTTACAGGGGGGCATCACTGGCTAAAATGGGGCATCACTGGCTAAAAGGGGGCATTTACTGGCATAAGAGGGGCATCACTGTCTATAAGGGGCATCACTGGCTATAAGAGGGGCATCACTGGCTACAATGGGGGGCATCACTGGCTAAAATGGGGGGCATCACTGGCTATAAAGGGGGCATCACTGGCTATAAGGTGGGCATCACTGGCAACAAGGGGGGCATCACTGGCTAAAGAGGGGGCATCACTGGCTACAGGGGGGGCATCACTGGCTACAAGGGGCATCACTGGCTACAAGGAGGGCATCACTTGCTACGGGGGGCATCTGCTGGCTGCAGGGGGCATCTACTGGATGCAGGGGGGCATCTACTGGCTACAAGGGGGGCATCACTGGCTATGGGGGCATCTGCTGGCTGCGGGGGGCATCACTGGATACAGGGGGCATCACTGGCTATAAGAGGGGCATCTACTGGTACAGGGGGCATATACTGGCTACAGAGGGGCATCACTGGCTTTCAGGGACATCTACTGGCTACAGGGTGGGGATCACTGGCTACAGGGGGCATCACTGGCTACAGGGGGCATTTTCTGCTACAGGGGGGAACACTGGTACGGGGGGCATTTTCGGGCTACGGGGGCATCACTGGCTACAGGGGCATCTCCTGGCTACGGGGGCATACTGGCTAAAACTACTACAGGGCTACGGGGGGCATATTACTGCTACCATATAGGTGCTATGGGCTAGAGAATGCTGAAAAATTTGGGTTTAAAGATATTTTTTTTGAAAAATTTTACATGAAGAGTTGGGATACTTCAGGCGCTGGACAGATGGAAAAGAAGAAGAGAAAAAAACAAACCTTCAGAGACTCCCTTTGAGTCATAGAAATAATTTTTACTGAAATCTTTTAATGCTGCAAAGAGCCTGTGTACAGGGGGTATCCACCCTGTAGGGTCATTGTATCCCGGGGTAATTTTGGTTTAGTAAAGGGTTTATACTCAAAATTCAGTTTGTTTTACCCGGGTCACTATATGGGGTGATTTGTGGTCATGGTGTGGTAGTATTATTTGGTACTGTGTGTTGTTGATATTGGTTTTAGGGTCTTGGTTTTCTGGTTGGTGGTAGCGGTGTTATTGGTAATGTGGGACTATATTTAGTATTTTTACACACTTTTGGGGAAAGTTTTTTTGAAATTTTTGGTTTTTGGTTTAGGGTGAGCACTGGGCGCCGTATGTTAGGGGAGGGGGGGGGGGGAGGGCGACATTTCTTCACCTCGCCCTGAGTGAAATTTAGCCTAGGAACTGCCCTGGCTTACACCACCGCTTGCACAATGAATCCACACTCCTAGTGACAGCACCATCATCACCAGATAATCAGTGTTATTCTCTTTAGTGTTATGGCTGATCCGTGCACATCTGGTCCCAAAACATATATTTTTAAAAAATAGCACCCAGTACATGGCACTGGCTATATCCTGCAAGCAGATGGCCCCTCTTCCATATAATAATGCTAGAAAATCAGTAGTATTTAGTGCAGACAATAGGGACATCTCACAGTCCAGGTAACAGGATTTTCTTTTACTCTCTGCTGTTTGATTTGCATCCCGTCTTTTTTTTTTCCTGCCTCAGCTGCTCATATTTAGTATAAAATGCAGGGTCGCTAATCACCTGCTTTTTGTGGGATAAATACTCTAATTTGCTATCACTTCAATCAACATGTGCAGTAAATTGCTTTCATTTCAAACCAACACGTTCATGTGGCAGCGCGGCGCACCTGTGTCTGAGCGCGGAGAGCGAGGTGAGGGCTGGGAACACTAGACTGGGCTATGGAGAAAATCTGTGCGGACCCAATGAGGATTTTTAAGGGGTGATTTTTTGGGCCACCGAAGGGTCATTTTACCGCCAAGGACCTCTCTTAGTGCGACACATGGTATAAAACAGCGACAGATAACAAAACGGGCACGATGTCTGAATGCTACAACAATGGTCCATAGTACTTCACTCCGGTAACAGATTAGTTACCCAAAATTGAGGTTGAACAGAGTCATCCCGACCAGAATTTAGGTAAGGAATCGGGCAACCTATAAAAGGTCTGCCAGTAAGGCAGGATAGAGGAAGAGTGTGATTTCCTCCCAGTCAGGCAGTATAAAGGAAGAGTGTGATATCGTCCCAGTCAGGCAGTAAAAAGGAAGAGTGTGATATCCTCCAAGTCGGAGAAAGAGGGGAGGGTTTTAAAACCCCCCAATAGGGAGGGAAAAAAGAAGGTGTGATATCCCCCCATCAGCAGGGAAAGGGAAAATGTGAATCCCCCCAGTCAAGAAAGAGGAAATGTGAATCCCCCCCAGTCAGCAGGGAAAAAAAGAAAGAGTGTGATATCCTCCTAGTCAGGCAGGAAAGAGGAAGAGTGTGATAGCAGGATATTGTTGCGTATTAAGAGGCCTGGACTCGCGGGACAAGCATGTAATTCTACCGCTGTATAAAGCATTGATGTGACTTCAGTTGGAATATACTGTTCAGTTCTGGGCCCCCCGTTTATAGAAAAATGTAAAGGAGCTAAAGAGGCAAAACGGCAACCAAAATTATAATGGAATGGGGGCATCTAAAAAGAAATTAGTAAATTTAACTTATTTATCTTTAGAAAAAACGGCTTTTGGGGGAAAAGTTTAAATTTATATCAATATATAAAGGTCTCACAAAAAAATTTTTGGAAAAGCTATTTCTGTAAACCCCCCTCAAAAAAAAGGGGACATTCCCTTCAGCTGGAAAAAAAAGGGGTGCAATCCCAAGGGGAAAAATGTTCTTCACTGTGAGATCTGTAAATCTGTGGAATAGCCGCCTGAGGAGCTGGTCACAGCAGGAACAGGTGAGGGTTTCAAGAAAGGCTTAGATATCTACCTGAAACTAATGAATATGAATACGTACGTAGCCATGTAATATTCTGGTTCCTGGCTGGTGGCAGCTCTGGGGTCAGAGACGGGGTCTCTGCTGGAGCAGATTGGTTCTTGCCTTGTGGGTTTCAGGGCATCCACTAGTGGAGAGGCTGGGCTTAAAATCCTTGTCTCCCGCCCTTCACCCACATTGTCCCCACCCTTGGTTGAACTTGAGGGACACGTGTCTTTTTTCAACAGTACTAACTATGTTACTGTAGGATATCCTTCCAGACAGACAGGGGGAAAAAAAGAGCGTGATATCCTTCCAGACAGGCAGGTGTATCACTATTATACCTCCTTTTTTCTGTTGACTTGCAGACTGTTGATTGGTTGCCCAAAATTTGGATCAGGCTGAATCCAAAGAGTAAAACTTCATCATCAGTGTGGCCACTATGGGAAATACATATCAATGGGGTTCTGTTCCTCCATACGACTACTGTTACCTGGATGCCAGGGATCACATGACCTGTGTGGCGTTCACATGATAAGATGCTGCTGGGGGTAGTAATACTGGAGAAGTTCAGCTCTTCAATACATTACTGTTACCAGGGGTCACATGACCAGTGTGGGGGTCGCATGATAAGATGCTGCTGGAGGTAGTAATACTGGAGAAGTTCAGCTCTTCCATACACTACTGTTACCTGGATACCAGGGTCACATGACCTGTGTGGTGGTCACATGATAACATGCTGCTGGAGGTAGTAATACTGGAGAAGTTCAGCTCTTCCATACACTACTGTTACCTGGATACCAGAGTCACATGACCGGTGTGGTGGTCACATGACCTGTGTGGTGGTCACATGATAAGATGTTGATGGAGGTAGTAATACTGGAGAAGTTCTGCTCCTCCATACACCACGATTACCTGGATACCAGGGGTCACATGACCTGTGTGGGGGTCACATGACCTGTGTGGGGGTCACATGATAAGATTCTGCTGGAGGTAGTAATACTGGAGAAGTTCTGCTCCTCCATACACTACTGTTACCAGGATACCAGGATCACATGACCTAGTTAGGTGGACAATCAATATCGAGACACTTTATTCTTGTATCTATACCACCAATGAAAATTCCGACACATGCACCGACCCACCCCATCCAGTGTTAACCCATGCAACCCGTGGATATCCCCATCCCATTAATAGGTGGTCACATGAAACGCAGCAGATTGAAGGTAGTAAGTACAGGAGAATCGTTTGCTCCTCCCAAATAACCGTAACCATTTACCGTTGAATCACTCAAGTGATTCCATGAACCTTTTGTGGTGGTCATTCTTATGATAGACATGCTTGCTGTGGAGGTTATTATTACTGGAGAAGATTTTAACATGCTTCGCTCGATTATCAAATCTGTTAACCTGGTGATACCGGTGTCACTATGACCTGTGTGGTGGTCACATGATAAATTATGGCTGCTGGGAGTTTTATTTGATAATACTGGAGAAGTAACGTCCTCCATACACTACTTTTACCAGTATACCAGGATTCACATGACCATAAACTTAGTCTATTTGAGATTTTACTCTGGACAGGAATTTGGGTTATACAATTTTAATTCTACATAGGGGCCTACTGCAGTTGTATAATAATAATAAAACAAGGAGGTCCCACAAAATCACCCGGAGACAAAATCCTCCCCACAAATACAGTCAAACCTAACAAAAACAAATAACCCAATACCAAACCCAAGACTACTACACCACGAATTGCCCTACGCACCTATACCCACTCCCTACATTAAAGAACTTCCCAACTAACAACACTACTTTCCACTAAAAAAACCCACATACTTTCCTATATATAGAAACAGATAGTTTAACATGCTCAATTAAGTTATGATGTGACGCTGACCATCATACGTCTTCCTGATAGGCATATTCGTCCGGTATAGTACGTTTACTGTACTGGCGCCGGTGACGCAGTTGGCATCGTATCTCGTGGATGCAACCAGTTCATCATAGACATTGAAACATGCATAAAGAGTAGTGTTGAGGCGACTATTTATTCGACAAAATGTTGAAATCGGGGCAAGGTTATTTTAAAGGTGATCGAGGCTGCACAAACCACTCACCAGTCAACATGCAACATTAACCC
Organism: Phyllomedusa bahiana; assembly: GCA_025379985.1. Lineage (NCBI taxonomy): Eukaryota > Metazoa > Chordata > Amphibia > Anura > Hylidae > Phyllomedusa > Phyllomedusa bahiana. The sequence continues at coordinate 48,198 of JAODAL010014495.1, read as the reverse complement.
AACAGATTTCCAGCCATCACAATCAGCATCTTCAGCCATAAACTGCTGCATACCTTAAAATATTGGCGGCTTATCTCACATGATATTTATGCATGAATAGCTAGTAGGGGTGAGATGTGTGTGCGACTTCATTACTGAGATGTGTATGGTTGCGATTGGCTGGAACAATCACAATACCTCTTATTTACTTCAGAACAGCGTTTCCGTGTTTCAGGCCTTAACATATGTTTGTCCTCTCAGCGTCTGCATAGGGATAGTACTCTGGCGCTAACTGCCTGTGCCATAACATGCTCAGCAGAAATTATTATCCCTATATCTTTGATGAAGCACTAGAGAAACCTCTACTTGACTTATCTTTGTATCTTACCAATATATGTTTACGATTTAGAGTATAAGTAAGATTTTATGTAGTTTATGCTAAGAATTTAAAGCAGCATCTTACCTCTGTAAAATTCACGGAGGTTGGAGCCGGTTCGTGTGGGGGTTCGCTCTCTCAGCGGGCGAGGAACACTAGACAGGCTCTATCCTATATAAAGAACACTGGAATAAAAGTTCACGATCAAAGACTTATAAGTGAACGTACAAACGTAGTGGAATAAACTTTGTTAATATGACATATATGCTATTGAAAAACTTTCACCTGGATAATGGGGCATGTGTAGTGTTCCTTGAAGCTTATATTGGATAAACATCGATTTAATTTTTTTTATTTTCTAAATTTCTAGTAACTGCGTCTCATAGTTAGCTGCAAAACACCACTTTTATTATCAGTATACATTCAGATATGAGTTCAATTTTTATATACATCTCAATTACACTGTGACTTGTTGATATATCACATCGACTTGCTACTTTAAATTACAAACCAATCCCCCCAAAGCAACTTGTAGTCATCATCAAGTTGTTTGTTGCCGAAAAAATACCGAGTAATCGAACGATGAACTATCGCATTTACTGTTTTTTGAACTATGTTTGCCGCACACATTACTGTTCATTATACAGCAGCATCAACGTAAATCTTTAGAAGACATCAATTCAATATTCACCATGAGGGAATACCTTATACCAGCCCGTTATATCAAAAATACCGATTAATTAATATCAAAAACATCACAGTAAACTGATATGAAATAATATGTAGCTTTATAGGCGGCAATTCCATCACCTTATGGAACCGAACTGACATGTTACAGTTGCATCTACTGGTAAATTCTTAAAACACAATTCTAATATTCACGCACTAGTGAAATTAGAAAGGTGTGCAAAAAGATACCGTTTATTATATCAAAACATATACAAGTTACGTGTTTTTTGACTTTTGCCCACCTCAGCACAGATCATGTAGACGTGTCAGCCATCTACGTAAAATCTTTAATAACATGCAATTCTGAATATTCACCAACAAGGTGAATTTGAAAGGTGGCAAAAAATAAGCCGATTTATTAAATCAAAAGATCATAACAGATTACGTGTTATTTGACTTTTGCGCACCCAGGTCACAGATCAGTTGACGCAGTAAAAGTAAAAAAAAAAGAATATAAAAAAAAATAAAATCAAATCTACGTAAATCTTAAACAGCAATCTCTTATAATTCTATACGTCGCACAGGTGATATTGAAAGAGTGCCAAAAATACCGTTCTATTAAATCGAAAAACATAACATTTTATCGTGGTATTTTATAGACTGTTTTGCGCACCTTCATCACTGTTCATGTTGACGCATCCTTCTACTAAATCTTAAAAACATGCTAAGATCTATATTCACTGCACAGTGAATAGACAAGTGGCTAAAAATGCTTTTATTATTAAGACCAAAACATAACAGATAACATGTTTTATTTTGGACGCTTTTTGCCGTCACAGGCATTTGTGATAGACACACATTATGTCAGTATAAATTTTGAATCCAGCATATTGTTTGGATATATTAGATAGAGGGAATTTGACGAATAAGGCTTGTGATTTGCGCTCATTTAATAAAATGGGTAGATAATTCCAAAAATAAAAAAAATTTGTGACAAAAAAAAAGGAAAGGTGTTAAATCAATTCCAGTAAGCGCTTACTCAAGAGATTTTTTAATATTTGTAACATGGAGTCTGAAAATGCGAGGTGTAAGCGAGCAAATGAGGGGGTAGGCTACATGGAGGTAAGGTACAGAGAGAAGAGTGCTCCCTTCCAAGTGCATGGTACTTAACACTGCAGCAGCGGATGTCGTCCCCCATTTGGACAGGATCCTTGCAGGCCTGTCATACGTTGTGATCAGGGGCGACTGTGAATCTAATTGTAGACGAATTCATCAGTCGCCAATCTGACTCAGAGGTTAAACTGTAAGACCTGCCATACTAGCTAGTCTTATCTCCTCAGACCTCGCAGTCACGCGTCTCGCAATGTCGTCCCATTCAGCAGCAGACTAGCATGCCGATTACCAAGAGCATGAAGCATCGACTCAAAATGTGCAACTCGTGTCTCCACCACTGTGGATAATCGCATTGTCTTGAAGAACTTCTTGATGAGCAAAATGCTGGTGAGTGGGTGTTCAGGTAAGGCATGTAAAAAGATCAGAGGATGATTAAGTCTGCTTCTTGACGGCCTAGGTATCTGATGGTCAATCAGAGGAGGTGAAGGAAGCCGGCAATTAGCAACAAATCCGGGGGCGTAAAGGCTACGCAACGGACCTGCAGTACCTACCTTGGCTTTTAGGGCTCTCGCAGTCTTCTGATGCATTGAAAAGTGCAGGTACGACCAGTCACCTGTGGTATGATGTATGATCGATGTATGACGACGAATGGTGGATTCCATCCTGGTCTTTTTCCGCAAGAATTGCTAGCGAGCGCTCGAGTCAGTGGAGTCGAGGATAAACAGTGAGGGTGAGTGTCAACATAGCGGTCGTGCCACAAAAAAGTGCAGTAGGGGCAGTCTGCTTTAGAATCCCTGATAATGCATTCCGCAGCCACGAGGGTCATGCGCAAAACCCCGCTCCTCGCTTATCGCCGTCATAAAGAAGCCAATGCATCCTCTGCAAAGCCTGGGCCTTCTTTGAGCAAGGCCTGCTGATTCACCGGCACATGTCAATGCAGCCTTTGGCGTTTAAACGCATATAGTACCAGAGAGGCAAATAAAAAAAAAAAAAAAATATATAAAAAAAAAAAGAAAAAAATCAGATAAAAAACCAAAGAAAAAAAAAAAAAAAAAAAAAATAAAAAAAAAAAAATAAAAAATAAAAAAACCAAAATACAAGAAAAAAAAAAAAATTAAAAAAAAATAAAAAAATGAATAAACAAAAGTATAAAAAAGAATAAAAAAAAAAAAATGAAGAGCCTTAAAGATGGTTAACACCACTGCAACATGTTACTAGTGCACATGTAGAACATGCGAATTGCATGAGATTAAATGGAGGGAACACAGTTGCGCAATAAAAGGCTTTTCGGGACCTCGGTCCGAACTCGTAGCAGAGCGTCGGGTCTGAATCCACGTCTAACTGTCATCAACGATTAGTTCTCATGTCTTACCGCCTCCTCGCTCGCTATCCAGCTCATTCAGCTAAACGGGCAAGTCTGTAACGCTCAGCTGCCCATGTCTCTCAGAGTCATGATGCAGGGATACAGTACCTGGAGCCTCTCAGTGCTTCATAATCAGCTTACCTGAGCCGTCTGCTGCTGCAAAGTACCACACAGCACCCTATCCCACCCCACAGAGACGGCGCAGTCCTAAATACCAAACTCTTCTCCTTCCGCCAGTTTGACAATTCGGACCGGCACGCCGTAGCAAGCGAACGCAGTCTATGCAGCGCAGCCCTTCTGTCGTCCAGGTTTGGAGCAGAAGTAAACACTTTAAAGCGATGGGACCAAACCATAACGCGGACAAAGCACGCTAAAAGGCTGAATGATCGCAATTGGGCCTAGGTCCTTATTATGGCCTTTGAAATCTATTGGCCGTTGGGTTGGCCATCTGGGGTGGAGAGCACAGTATAGAGATGGGTTCCCGCCACAGTCATCGGCCCATGATGCTGCAGTGGCGCTTCGCCCCGCGGCAATACTGTCAGTATGCCGAGCAGCCGCATTTCTTTTGCAAAAAGGCCGTTCCTGCCCTGCGCCAGCGCGATAAAATCCACTAGTGTCATTCTAAAAATTTCAATCAGCAAGCATAGCGTGGTTTAGTTCTGCATCTGTTAGTCGTTTCGGGAAAAGTCCATCTCACCACGCCGACACATATGGACATAGTAAGGCAGCGTGTCCATACGGCCGTTATGTGTGTATATATCTATAAGATCTCTGTTGACTAGCATGAGGTGAGGCCTGGGTGGATTTCTCTGCGGGTGACAGGTTGCTCTCTAGATGTCTCGGCGCACGCTCTCAATAATTCGCAAAGGATGTGACATTTGGCTCTTTCCATCAGCCAAGGGTCCTACTGGAATGACCCACACCTCCCGCATCCCCCCATCCCCACCCCCACTCACACCCCCCCGGCCTATCACGTGGCCGCTAGAGACACCGCTAAGACGCGTTGTTAAAAAAATAATGCTAGCCATTTGGATACCGTCCACTTTTACACATGTTACATGGAGCTTTTGGACGGTCTCTAAGCAACGAGACCCGAGAGAGTTGCTCGTGAGGCTGTGGTGACAAGAGACTCTTGTGGCCAGCAACAGTATGGTGTGCGATATTCTTAAGGGTTACGGCGAAATCTGGCTGGCCGCCCCTTTAAAGAACGGTAGGCATTTGGAGCAACATTCACACTTGCCTGGCACATGTCATGAACCTTTCGGTCTTCACGAAAATTTCTTAAATAGTAGCAACCGGACGCAGTCGTGACTCCGCCATGCATTGTTAAGAAGTCTTCGAGTGTCTGAGATCGCACTTCACCTTTTCCGTTTCGCACCTCGCCTGCTTCGTCCTGCGCCTGGCTGCGTGCACGTCGTCAGCTGCGCCTTCTATACGCTTCGAAGCCGTCTCATCTGTTGTACAGTAGTCAACAATACGTGCTGGAATTCGACTCCTCACACATTGCTCCCAGCGATTGGTGGCAGTCAGCGCAATGCATTACGGCAGAACGGAAGTGACACATGGCGCTGACAGGAAGAGAAGAGCAAAAATCCCAATAAAACACAAGCAGCGGTGGCGGACCTCGGGGGTGACCACGCGAAGTCGTTAGGCTGCAGGTTGAAAATGAGCTCTGCACCATTCCTAGCCAGTTTTTGAAGAAGCCACACAAAATTGGTCAGTCGTACAATGCCTTGATGCAGCTATAGCATTTGTGGTGATCATAGTTTTTCTTGGAATCAGATCGTTAGACACTCTGAAAAGCAACAGGTCCACGCGATCGACGGTAGGAGGAGACGGACACAAGATGCGTACTATACGCGAAGCCTTTCTCTTGCCGTACAAATCCACCAGGCTCCGAACAGTTTCACTGAATTTTCATCGGTCTTCTATTAGGCAGTGGTTCGTGGCATCGGCAGAGTTCTAGTGCGTTCGAAGAGTGCGCATCATGCTTCTTCGAGGGTGGTGCTATCATTCTTCAGTCAAGTCAGGGCTGTGTTAAGTGCTAGTCGCGCGGAGGCAGAGTGTCGGAGGAAATTAGGAGCGTGGAGGAGGATGAGTAGGAATCTAGACACCCAAGTTACGTCTAGCGGTTCCTTGCCTTAGAGAAAGAGGTGGCGCGAATTTAGAGGCGAGTAGTGAAGATTGACGAAGATCAGTTTTGCCTTTATCGCCTCACTCGACCCATGAGGCTTGGGAAATAAAAAAAAACGTCAAAAGGCTGCCACCTCTCAACATGAAGTGCTTGATGCTCGCGAGTTTCCTCCACAAGCATGAGGCCTGCCTATCATTTAAGGGCCATTCAAAAGAGATCACAGCAGTTACTGTGGGTGGGCGGGGGCACCTCTCCTGGACCCCGGTAGCGCAAACAAAACTTCATTTGCAGCTTTCTCATTAACCACCCACCAGCACACCAATAGAGAAGATAAAATGCAGAGAAATGGAGACCATTGCTTGTTTGATCAACTTAGGAGACAGTCTGTTGCGTCTGCTCACAAGAAGTTTAGTTGCTCCTTGTCATTTCACGATCCCCCAAGATGTCCAGTGGAGGCGGTTGAACTAACATACAGCGATCGTGAATCAGCATTAGAGTCCTAAGTCTTAGACAGTGTAGCCGGCTAGGCAATGCATGCTAAGGTGGACAGAATTAGCCTGAATGGTGGGGGGGCTGATCCTGCTGGTTTTTATTGAGGTGTTGGACACTCATCACCAACCGCTTATGGCAATGCAGGGCTAGCCACAATCCAAACACACTAGAGATGCATGCTTAAGATCATGGTGCAGCGACTATCTGCGTCTCCAACACCTGATGGTTTTTGCTATGTGTTCGGCAGGTACCGCAATACGACTTTCTGGGTATCCAAATGGACGAATGAGCCTCCGAGCATGCTCAATCGACTTAGCCTTATAGAGATGTGTTGGTCCTGCCCATGCAGCCAGCGTCATACTCTCGAGCGGAACATCTTCACTCAGCTGGAGGAGTCATTACACGACAAACAACATCGCGGCTTGTCCACAAGATAAATGTGGATCCGTTTGATTCATCAAGATTAATTGCTATAGGCATGGATACTCCTGATGATGTGTAGCCCCAAAATTGCCAGAGGTCACCGATTAGTTGCCGTCTACTTCACATTCCTTTCAACAGTATATGTCCTCAAATCTGTAAAACTTTTTTTAAAATGATTCATTCATACTGCATATTTTTATTCTCTTTTCCTGCAATAAACAGTTGCAAGTTTGCTAGGTTTTGCTGTGAGGAGACTGTAAAAAGACTAGCAAGGTTTCATGAAACAAGCCTGTATTCGCATTTCTCACATTTATCTTAAGAAGTTTTCGTGCATTGTCAATGGTTTTGAAGGGGTCGAGTGTTGCTGTTGGTAGATACAGCACTAATCATGGTCCTTTGGAACAAAATGTGACTGTCTAAGTGGCAGCTATTTAATTATTCTCCTTAGCCAATTTTATAGTGGCTGAGAAGTCATATTTATAATTTTTGGGTACATGTTGCTGTGAGATAACAGGCTTATAAATATGGTCCTTTGAGAACAGAAAATTGTGGCATTCATTCAAGATGGCATTCTTCTTCCACTCACAATTTTTAATAGGTGGGCTGATGAGTTCATATTTATAATTTTTGTCATTGTACATGTGAGATACAGCAAAAATAATCATGAGTCGCAATTGTAAGCAGAAATGTGGGACTTCTATTAGTGTCATTCTCGTCTCCAATCACAATTTTTAATCAGTTGCTGAGAGCTCATTTTGTATAAATTTTTAGGGTCTATCTGACTGTTTGAAATGCAGCAATACTTTACATACAGGGTCTATTATAACAAAACCTGTGTTTCTAACAGTACATTTGTTTCTTCACAATTACCCAAAGTGCTCAAGGGTCATAGACATTTGAAATTTTTGTGGGCTATTTGCTGTGACATGTGCAGCCAGTACTAGCAGGTCTACTTCTAAAAAAATATTGTTTCAACAGTCATTTTGTTCTTCACAATTGACTTCAAAGTGGCTGCAAGTGTGTCATAGCCTTTTGAATTTTTTGAGGGGCATATTGGACATGGTGAGCATGCAGGAGCTATTACTACAAGGTCCTAATTCTATAAAAATGTTGTTTCACACTAGAGTCAATTTGTTCTTCCATAAATCGAATTGTCAATGATGGCTGCTAAGTGGGTGGATGAGTGCTGTCCAGAAACAGGAATAGGTAAGGACACACGTTAATTGATTACACACATATTGCAAAAAATGACTTGTGTTTTTATAAGATCTTTAACATCCAGCTTATCAATCCCTGTATTGAAACAACCCTATTTAAAAATCCTATGAAAAAAAGAGAAACAAAGTACATGGTGGGATTCCATCCTATTTTAAAAATGTGTTTTTCTAGATTAAAGTACTAAAAAACTGCATGTTACCACTAATAGCTGTTAAAGAAAATTCCTTCTGATTGTACAAGGGAGGTACAAGGAAAACTGACCTAATGGTAGGTTATTCATGAGGACATGGAGTATTGGAGCACGGATACAGAGAACAAAGTACAGAGACCATTTCCTACCATGCACTTGAGTAAAATAGAAACAAAGAGAATCCAGATAAAGGTCATCCTGGTGTAACAATGAGGCGTTAACTGAACGCGCACCAATGTATTTCCAAGTGAAGGCTCAATTGGTCCACACGCATACGAGGGGCTAATCGCTACCACAGGTCTTTGACTGTGTACTTCGGAGGAAGAGCTGGATTTTCTCACGCCCACAAACTCCGATTCAGCACTCTGCTAATCAGCATCACAGTACAGTTATTCGTATGTTGACTGCGTCATCAGGGGCAATTTAACCTTGCGAGTTATAGATACAAGGAGCGGCCAGCCTGGCTTTCCCGCCGTGCACCACACTGTAACTCTCGCGCCCTGGGTCATGCTGTGGCCGCAGTACAAGTATATCAATGTCACAGTGAAACTAAAAATGGGTGGTTAAAATGGACAATCCTTTTCCGGCACTTTTAAATGTGGGGGTCATGCAGCGTTTTGAGGCTCTATGCTGTGGCCCAGGACAGGTATACGTCAATGTCCAGTGAAACTAAATGGGTTGGAAAGACTCTTTTCGCGGACACTATTTTAAATTGGGGGGTCATGCAGGTTTGGGGGTCCATGCTAGATGGCCGGCAGGACATGTATAGTCAATGTCCAGTGAAACTAAATTGAAAATGGTGGTTTGAACAGAGCTCCTTTCCCACTTTTTAAATGTGGTTTGGGGTCATTATCAGGTTTGAGGGCTCATGCTGTGGCCCAGGACAGAGTATAGTTCAATGTCCAGTGAAACATAAAATGGTGGTTGAATAGACTCCTTTTCCTAGCACCTTTTATAAATCGTGGGGGTCATAGCAGTTTGGGGCTCATGCTGATGGCCCAGACATGGTATATCATATGTCCAGTTGAAACTAAAATGGTGGTTGAAAAGTGACTCTTTTCGGCACTTTAAATGTCGGGGTCTATGCTAGTTTGAGGCTACATGCTGTGTCCTCGGAGGACGAGTATCATGTCCAACTGTCCAGTGAAACATAAAATGTAGTTGAAAGACTCCTGCTATTTCCGCACTTTTTAGAATGTTGGGGGTTACATGGCAGGTTCAGGGTGTTGCTCAATCTGTGGCCCAGGACAGGTGATATTCAAATGTCCAAGTTCAACTAAAATGTGGTTGAAAGACTCACTTTTTGCGGTCACTTTAAATGTGAGGATCATTGCAAGGTTTGGGTCTCATAGCTGGCGTTCCCAGGACAGAGATTATTCAATGTCCAGTTCAAGTAACATGATGGTTCAAATCATATGCCTTCTGCACTTTTTATTTGTGGTGATTCGCCATGTTAAGGGTGCACAGGCTGGGTACAAGGACAGGGATTCGTAATATGGTCTTGACTTTTTACTGTGACTTTTATAACCTAAAGTGTGTTAGCCTTAAGATGTTATATATTACTGATTTTGCGATCTAGGCAAACTTGAAAACACTACTCTATCATTTTCATCTATCTATTAACACTAAAACGTAACTTTTATTATTATCTTAACAATTCTTCAACTACCTCTATACACAAGCTATGTTAAAACTACACAAACTTGATCTCCTAATCGTCTCATCATTTAAACTACCTTTTTGCTTCTGAAAGAGGGAATACACTCAAACTCCCTTCCCCTATTCATCAATCTGGTGAAACCCCCACCGTAAATAACAGGCAGAGCCTTAATATCCTATAGCAAGAGTACTAAGCTCATAAGGTATTCCGCAAAGCCAACTACTTGTGCAGATCGTCCCTATATCTCATAAGACACAAGAACAAATAAAGCGGCCACCCTTGTGACACCAAGTTCTGCAGCAGAGTGACAACTTGGTAGACAGAAGGTCCCGATCAGGTTATTAAATTATTGTGTATAGACGTTAAGAGTAGAATAATAAAAGTTACTATTTAGTGTTTTATAGATAGAGAACTGAATAGAGTTAAAGTTTTATGCCTATTGGCTTGAAAATTATGTGAAATATAGTGATCAAAGTCCTCTATTGTATCTCTTTCCCGCGAGATTCCAAATCCCAACTTTTTGTGGAGATTATATTACGCCTAAGATGTAGCATAGCGCTTGGTGTTTTTTTTTTTTTTTTTTTTTTTTTTTTTACGTATCCATTTTTGACTGTTGTCAGGATTTAATTTCACTTCTCCACTTGTTTGGGTGTAATAATGAGAGGTGTTTGTTGGCTCACTCCACCATAGACATATTACTTTTAATGGTCATCCGCGCGCATAATCAGAAAGCTTCACTGTACGAAAAACCTTTTATCGATAGTCGGAACCGACTATCGCTATCGATCGATCATCTCTGATAGCCAACACTCATCGCTCAAACACTAGTAATGGAGTGTTGTGATGTTTGAGCAGGAAGAGCTGGAAGACTCAGGTATCTGCTCCCACTCCTTGAGGCTCTCGCCTCCCTGCTCCCCGCACTGCAGGTTATGTGACGCATCAGGTTCACGGCTTCTTCATTAAGACAAATGTCATTTATTTTTACCCTATAGCCGTCGCCAGCCATTTCCTGGAAGCCTTGTTAATTTTCTTAAATGACACAACATCTTTTTTCTTTTTTGCTAATGTCAGAGCTATTAGTGTTACAGGGCTATTAATTAGCTAAATCGCTACAGTTTTATCTACTAATGAGATCCACTAATTAATCTCTGATAGTCATTGTTCGACTCGAATGCTGAGAGACATCACTTAGAATGTTATAGTCAGATGATAAACCTTTAAAGAGACAGCGCCAATCATCAACAGCCTCATGTCTGACACATGTCACTATGTTCTAGAACACATCCAGCGGTCACCCTCACCTCTTCACCATGGATGATTCCATCTATGGGCTTCACAGTATATGCATTATCTATCTATCTATCTATCTATCTATCTATCTATCTATCTATCTAATACTAATATCTATCTATCTATCTATTTATCTCATATCTATCTATCCTCTATCTATCTCCTATCTATATCTATCTATCTATCTATCTATCTATCTATCTATCTATCTATCTATCTATCTATCTATCTATCTATCTATCTATCCTTAGCTACAGGGGTTGCAGCTGTCGCACTTGGGCTCCTGAACCAAGGGTGCCCACAGTTCCCCTCAACACACAGCTGCATCACTGTGTCACCTAGAACATGCTGGTAGTGGGGTCCCCGACAAGTAGAGTCATGATGTCACTCTGGACTCAAAGACTAGGGGCGATCTGTCAGAAAAGAGGCGCTGCCAGTTTTAAGGCGCATTATATGAGTGTTCAGTGCACCTGAATGAATGAACCTGTCAAAAATCTGGCATCTGGTCTACCTCGCATAGTATATTTGATGCGCCTAATCTAGGCACATAGGAAAATGTAGGCGCATAGCGTATCATTGCTAGCTTATTTGATGTGCCTACTTGTGCCGCATTCAAATGTGTTGTGCTTGCATATAATGCACCTAGTTTTGGTGTACTACAGTTCATTTATATAGAGAGTAAGGCGTCAACAGTTTTTTGGCACAAAATACACCAAAAATATTGTGCAGCCCTAATGGGACATGTCGCCCTAAGTGTTCAATAGGGGAATGGGGAGATATAAGATGAGTAAACCTACATACTTACTGACAGACCCTATACACCAACCAATCTACTGGGGAACCATATATACCTTCCTACTGAGTAAGACCCATATGCCTAGCCACTACGAAGGGCCCAATATATTTAAATACCTACTGGAGAGGCCCTATATACCTATGTGTGGTGTGCTTTATATACCTATAAGCTGTGGAGACCCTATATACCTACCTGTCTATTTATGGGGCCTTTATTGCTACCTAATTGGGGACCATATACTTTCTTACCTATTGAGGGGGCCTATATACCTACCTATATACTGACAGAGCTACATACCTTCCTACCTACTAATGGGTAATGATACTTCAATATCTACTGAGTGGATCTAAATACTTACTGAGGGGTTCTCTATACCTACATTCTAAGGGTTCCTTTATACCTATATATTGTGGGAGGCCTATATACTTACCTATCTATTGGGGGGGGCAAAATACCTACCTACTGAGGGACCTGTATAGCTACATAATAAGGGCTTGCCTACCTACCATACTAATCTACCTATTATCATTATTATTATTTATTTTATAGCGCCATTGATTCCAGGCTGCTGTACCTAAAGCTCAATACCGATATACCTATACCGCATTCCTAGATACCGAAGGGGGACCTTATCTGACTAATTTTGAGGATCTTCCCTACCTATCTGCCTGCCTAATGTAACGGGTATGGTGGATTCGCTGGACCACCGCTAGCGTTGGTGTAAGCCACGGCAGGGAGCGGAGTCTAAGTAGCCCCCGGTTTTCACCAGAGCCCGCCGCAAAGCGGGATGGACTTGCTGCGGCGTGAGGCTACCAGGTCGTTACCCCTGACGTGACTTGCTAGCGATGGCGGGCGGGGTAGTGCGTGGTACAGAATCGTAATCCGAAGGCGTAGTCGGGGACAGGCAGGAGGTCAGGGCAGGCGGCAGAGGTTCGTGGTCAGAGACAGGCAGACGGTCAGGGCGGGCGGCAAACAGGCAAGGTCAGGAACGTAAGCAAACGGACTGGTACACGGGCGATCAGAATAGACTCTCAATACTCTCAAAACTAACTGGACGCACACCAACGAACTGGCAAGGTGTGTTGAGGGCGTGTACCTTAAATAGGACCAGCGCCCAGCAATAACCAATTACTGGGGCACTGGCCCTTTAAATCCAGACCAGCCGTCGCGCGCCTAGGGACACGGGCACGCGCGCAGCGGCCGGAACAGACAGGGGCAGCGTTCACCGGAGCGTGGCTGGTAAGTGCCGGCGCCCGGGCAGCAGGGAGATGGGCGCGGGCAGCCGTGGCACCCGCGCCGAGAGCCCGGGCAGCAGGGAGATGGGCGCGGGCAGCCGCGGCACCCGCGCCAGGAGCCCTGCAGGCAGAGGGGAGACCGTGGGGCGCAGCGGTGCCCGCGGCCCCCATGACAGTACCCCCCCCCCCCCCCTTAGGTCTCCCCCTCTTTTTTGGAAACCTAGCAAGGAGGTCAGGGGACAGGTTGGCCTCAGGTTCCCACGAACGCTCCTCAGGCCCGAACCCCTTCCAGTCGATAAGGAAGAACCGCTTCCCCCTCACTGTCTTCTCCGCCAGGACCTCCTTGACCTCAAAGATGTTATCAGAATCGGCCACAGGAGAAGGCGAGACAGATCTACGGGAGAAGCGATTCAGCACCACAGGCTTGAGGAGCGAGACATGGAAGGAGTTCGGGATATGCAGAGTGGGAGGCAAGCGGAGCTTGTAGGACACCGGATTTAACTGCCGAAGTACCACAAAAGGGCCCAAATACTTAGGACCCAGCTTGTTGCTGGGCACTTTGAAGTGAATGTACTTGGCAGATAGCCAAACCCTGTCACCCGGCTTAAATATGGGCGCCAGTCTCCGGTACCTGTTGGCCTGGGCTTTGAAACGAGAGGAGGCCCGTAGAAGGGCCTGACGTGTGACCTGCCAGAGAGACTTGATGTCCCGTACTTGGGCATCCACGGCGGGAACGTCACACGAAGTAGCCAGAGGGAGAGGCGGGCTGGGATGTAGCCCAAGGACAACAAAAAAGGGAGAGGCTCCTGTGGATTCAGAGTCCAAGGAGTTGTATGAAAATTCCGCCCAGGGGAGGAGGTCCGACCAGTTATCCTGGCGGGCGGAAACAAAATGTCGTAGGTAGGTCCCCACCACTTGGTTGACCCTCTCTACCTGCCCATTGGTTTGATGGTGATAGGCCGACGAGAAGTCCAGCTGAACCCGTAATTGAGTACACAGAGCCCGCCAGAATTTAGACACAAACTGGACCCCCCTATCAGAAACGATATGTAACGGGAGCCCATGTAGACGAAACACGTGCTGGAAAAAGTGTTGGGCCAATAAATGGGCGGAGGGTAACCCGGGCAGAGGGACAAAATGGCCATTTAGAGAACCTATCGGTCACCACCCAAATGACTGTATTACCCGATGAGGCCGGGAGGTCGGTAATGAAGTCCATGGCGATATGGGACCAAGGACTTTCAGGCACTGGGAGAGGTAGTAGTAGACCCGCGGGTCTGAGGCGAGGGACCTTGTTACGAGCACAGGAGGTGCAGGCCAGGACATAATCTCTAACATCATGAGCCAGGGTGGGCCACCAGTAATAGCGAGAGATTAACCGCAGAGACTTATGCACTCCAGGATGGCCAGCAGTACGGGAAGAGTGTCCCCACTTTAGAATACGAGGCCGCATGGCCGGGCGGACATAAGTCTTTCCCGGAGGTGGGTGTTTAAGCTCCACGGGGGCTGCCGTGAGGAGCCGTTCTGGAGGAATTATATGCTGCAAAGGTGCTTCTGTGCCCACAGTGTCAGAGGATCGAGAAAGGGCATCCGCCCTGACTTCTTCTCAGCTGGCCGAAAGTGAAGGAAGAAGTCAAAGCGGGCGAAGAAGAGGGACCACCTGGCTTGACGAGGATTTAGACGTTGAGCAGATTGAAGATAGAGGAGGTTTTTGTGATCTGTGAAGATTTCGAAGGGGTGGCGAGCCCCCTCCAACAAGTGCCGCCATTCTTCTAGGGCCAATTTAATGGCCAATAGTTCACGATCTCCAATAGAATAATTTCGCTCGGCTGGCGTGAAGGTTATTGAGAAGAAACCGCAATTACGCAGTTTTCAGGAGGCAGACTGTTGAAAGAGGACAGCTCCGGCAACAAACTCCCCCCAGAACAAACGGACGCAGTGGGTCGGGCGAGATAGCACAGGGGCCGAAGCAAATGCGACTTGAGATGCTCAAAGGCTTCTTGAGCTTCGGAGGCCAGGATTTGGGGTTGGCGTTTTTCTTCGTAGTGCCACCAGTGGGGCCATGAGCGTGGAGAAGTGCGAGATGAACTGTCTGTAGTAGTTCGCAAAGCCTAGAAAACGTTGGATAGCCCGAAGACCCACTGGTCGAGGCCACTGTAGAACTGCAGACAGTTTAGAAGGGTCCATCTGGAGTCCTTGATCCGAGACTATGTACCCCAGGAAGGGCAACGAAGTGTGCTCAAATAGGCATTTCTCTAATTTGGCATACAACTGATGGTCTCGGAGACGTTTGAGCACCAGGCGGACGTGATGGCGGTGAACCTTCGGGTCTGGAGAGAAGATCAGGATGTCATCCAAGTAAACGATGACACAGACATAGAGGAGGTCACGGAAGATCTCGTTGACGAAGTTCTGGAAAATGGCCGGAGCGTTGCAAAGGCCAAAGGGCATGACCAGATATTCGAAGTGGCCATCACGGGTGTTAAAGGCTGTTTTCCATTCGTCGCCTTCCCGAATACGAATCAGATTGTAAGCACCACGAAGGTCCAATTTAGAGAAAATTTTTGCGCCCGTAGGCGGTCCCAAAAAGCTCTGAAATCAAAGGCAGGGATATCGATTCTTTATGGTTATCTTATTTAGACCACGATAAAACGATACAGGGCCGGAGGGTTCCATCTTTCTTTTCGACAAAGAAAATCCGGCTCCCGCAGGTGAGGATGACTTGCGTATAAAGCCCTTGCGGAGATTCTCTTTAATATACTCCGACATCGCCTTTGTCTCCGGGACCGAAAGAGGGTAAACTCTGCCTCGGGGAGGCGTAGTACCGGGTTGCAGATCGATAGGGCAGTCGAAGGGCTGGTGCGGGGGCAGAGTTTTGGCTTGTCTTTCGGAGAAGACGTCGGCAAAGTCCTGGTAAGGAGCAGGCAGACCTGGCAGAGACTTCGAAGGTTTTTGCAGAAGCAGACCGCAGAGCAGGGCGGAGTGCCACCAGGCATCGTGAGTGACATGCCGGGCCCCAACGAAGGACTCGCCTGTATTCCAGTCTAGGATCGGAGCATGCTCTTGCAACCAGGAAGGCCAGAAGGATCTCAGAAGAGGAACGAGGCAGCACGAGGAGTTTCACCCTTTCCTGGTGTAGCGCGCCAATCTGCAGGGTGAGGGGCACAGTGCAGAAACGAATGGCATCCTTGAGGCATTCGCAACTGACAGAGGAGACAAACATGGTTTTCTGCAGAGGGGTCACTGGAAGCCGGAACTTAGACACCAGTGCATGGCTAATAAAGTTACCAGCGGACCCTGAGTCCAGGAAGGCGGTGGCCTGAAAGGTACTGTCAGGCGAAGTTCCACAACGTACCGGAATGGTCAGACGGGGAGAGGCCGCACTGACACCTAGGGATGCCACCCCTGCGAGCCCCAGGTGCGAGAGGTTCCCGGACATACCGGACAGCCCCCAAAGAAGTGGCCGGCATGGTCGAGTAGACTCGCGTTGGAGACGGAGCTCTTGTTGTCTCTCCGCCAAGCGAATGTCGATCCGGGTGGCCAGCCGAATCAATTCGTCCAGAGAGGATGGCAGATCCCGAGCCGCGAGCTCATCTTTAACGCGTCCCGAGAGGCCTTGCCAGAAAGTCGCCACCAGAGCCTCGTTGTTCCAGTCGAGTTCTGAAGCTAGCGTACGGAACTGCACAGAGTACTGTCCCACCGTAGAATCACCCTGACAGAGGCGAAGCAAAGCAGCAGCCGCGGACGAGGTACGGCCAGGTTCCTCGAAGACAGTGCGGAATCCCTGGAGGAAGCCTTGCAGATTAGCCGTGAGCGGATCTCCTCGATCCCATAGCGGGGTGGCCCAGGCCAGAGCTTCGCCAGTTAGGAGGCTAATAATGAAGGCCACTTTAGCCCGCTCAGTGGGGAATTGATGTCCAAGCATCTCAATGTGGATGGAGCATTGACAGAGGAAGCCCCTGCACTTCTTCGGGTCTCCATCATAGAGAGAGGGGAGCGGGAGATGCAGAGAAGGTCCCGGTGAAATCGCAGGGGCAACAGGTGCTGGCGAGACGGTAGCAGTCGCCGATGGCGGTAAACGGACTGCAAGATTCTGCATCATGGCCACGAGGTGGTCGACACGCTGACTCTGCTGGGCGACAGCCGTCGCAACGTCCCGGAGTTCAGGCAGAGGTACCCTGGCGGAATCCATGGCCAGTTCGTACTGTAACGGGTATGGTGGATTCGCTGGACCACCGCTAGCGTTGGTGTAAGCCACGTCAGGGAACGGAGTCTAAGTAGCCCCCGGTTTTCACCAGAGCCCGCCGCAAAGCGGGATGGACTTGCTGCGGCGTGAGGCTACCAGGTCGTTACCCCTGACGTGACTTGCTAGCGATGGCGGCCGGGGTAGTGCGTGGTACAGAATCGTAATCCGAAGGCGTAGTCGGGGACAGGCAGAAGGTCAGGGCAGGCGGCAGAGGTTCGTGGTCAGAGACAGGCAGACGGTCAGGCGGGCGGCAAAAGGCAAGGTCAGGAACGTAAGCAAACGGACTGGTACACGGGCGATCAGAACAGACTCTCAATACTCCCCAAAACTAACTGGACGCACAAAAACTAACTGGCAAGGTGTGTTGTGTGCGTGTACCTTAAATATTACCAGCGGACATCAATAACAAATTACTGGGGCTCTGGCCCTTTAAATACAGACCAGCCGTCCGCGCGCGCGCCTAGGGACACGGGCACCCCGCGCGGCGGCCCGGAACAGACAGGGGCAGCGTTCACCGGAGCGTGGCTGGTAAGTGCCGGCGCCCGGGCAGCAGGGAGATGGGCGCGGGCAGCCGTGGCACCCGCGCCGATAGCCCGGGGAGCAGGGAGATGGGCGCGGGCAGCCGCGGCACCCGCGCCAGGAGCCCTGCAGGCAGAGGGGAGACCGCGGGGCGCAGCGGTGCCCGCGGCCCCCATGACACCTAATTTGGAGGTAATGCCTGCTATATGAGGTGTGTAATGTTGGCAGCACAAATAAAAGCCCTATAATTGGCTGGGGGCACTTTTACAGTTTGGGGTAAAATTTCTGGGTGGGGCACCAAGGAGGGCATGTTACCATTTGGGGTACTTTGGAGCTTGTACAGAGGTAGTAGGGAAATGCTAGAAATGTGTGGAGTCTAAAATATTTGTATGGTAAGTTCTGCATGGATGAGTTGTGGTCGGGGAAAGTCATCATGGTGGTCTGCACCTGATGGAGAAGAAAAGGGAATGACTCATCAGCGAAGACATCATCTGTGAGTCCCTGGATGTAACTGCACTGTAACCACATATTTTGCTGCATAGTGCCTGTGTACAACTGGTATCTACCAATATATGGTCGCTGTATGGCAGTAATATACAACTTGCAGAGCCTGTGTATACTGCTTTCTACCGCTATATGGTCACTGTATGGTGGTAATATAAAGTCTGCAGAGCCTGTGTACACTGGTGTCTACCACTATATGGTCACTGTATGGAGGTAATATACAGTCTGCAGAGCCTGTGTACACTGGTGTCTACCACTATATGGTCACTGTATGGAGGTAATATGCAGTCTGCAGAGCCTGTGTACACTGCTTTCTACCGCTATATGGTCACTGTATGGAGGTTATATGCAGTCTGCAGAGCCTGTGTACACTGGAATCTACCACTATGTGGTCACTGTATGGCGATAATATACAGTCTGCAGAGCCTATGTACACTGGTGTCTACCACTATATGGTCCCTGTATGGAGTTAATATACAGTCTGCAGAGCCTGTGTACACTGCTTTCTACCGCTATATGGTCATTGTATGGAGGCAATATGCAGTCTGCAGAGCCTGTATACAACTGGTACCTACCACTGTATGGAAGTAAAATGCAGACTGCAGAGCCTGCGTACACTGGTGTCTACCACTATATGGTCACTGGACAGCGTTAATATACAGTCTGCAGAGCCTGTGTACAACTGGTGTCTACCATTATATGGTCACTGTATTGTGGTTATATACAGTCAGCAGAGCCTGTGTATACTGGAATCTATCACTATATGGTCAGTGTATGGTGATAATGTTGGTCTTATTGTAATGGTTTAGATTCAGTAACAGTACAATGGTTTTATTCAGTCTCTTTATGGTCTAAGTATGTGGTGATGATGTTGCGATATTCTTTGATTCTTGTATATTGTTGTTATTGGAAATAATTAATATATTAATTTGGTCAGTGACAGTATGATGGTATTAGTCACTATATGGTAGTGATATGTTGTATTATTTTGTCTTTGTGTATTTTTGTTATTGGTAATGTTGGTCTTGGAATACTGGTTTGGTGAGGAATTTTATGGTGGTGATATGCGGTTATAATTTGACCCTTGTATATGTACTGACCTACAGAATACATATAACATGTCAATTAAACTGTTCAGTGTAAACTACGACAAATACAACCTGAAAAATATAGGCACAATTGAATTTTTTTTCGTTCAACCCGCAAATAATTTTTTTGAGGGGGCTTGGAGGTGACGGGGGAGGAGGGGCTGTACAACTTGTTTTTCTATTTTTTATTCTGCTGCCTGGCCTCCTTTGAAATGAATTTTCTTCTATTGGACAATCTATTAGACATAAGTTTCCGCGGCATGCTACACTGCAGATGCAAACATTATCTGATGTTGTTACATTTAGATCCTCTTCTATTTTTACCACTACAACCATCCAAAATGTCTTCAATTTATTATACTGCCAATAAATATGAGGCATCCCAGCCAAAGGCTTATTACTTTCTGGACATACCCTTTGCAATATGCTGAATTCCCTAACAACATATTAAAAGTCTTCTAGTTTTGCAAACTCAAAACAAAATGTGCAATGTACATCAATCACCCATAATATTAAAACCATTGACTTAAAGGGGTTTTGCCAAGAAGTGAGTTCCTCACCTAAAAGGCTGATACTCCCCCTTGAGGCTTGAAAAAGGGGAGTTGTGTTTCCGTGTTTAAAAAAACATCGCTTCACCTCCCATGCACACACATGATCTTCAGTCTCTGTACTTGAGCAAACATGTTATTTGGCTAATCCACAGAGGATAACTGTATTGTACACAAGCTCTACAGGTTTTGTTTTCTCCCTCTTATCTGCTCAGGAGAGAAGATAAGCTCGGAGCAGGCAGCATTCTTTCATTTGTTCATGAACTGTTGCAGGGGGGGAGGAGGGATGAGCAGGGATCCAGGGAGCGTCTGCATGTTTACTCAGATAATTACATTACAACCAGTGGATTCTCTATACAGCAGACACAGGCTCTTTTCTCCCCAGTCCCTTCAAAGCTCGTTCATGTTCCCTGCCATCAGATAAGAAGTGCAAACAACGCAAGCAGGGCCAGATCACCTCCTGGTTGTATGTAATGTGAACAGTCAGGAAACTAAGGTCATGTAAGGAAGGCTGTAGCTCTCAGAGGCTTCACTTTTTTTAATGACATATATTTAGAAATTTGATTCAATACTAGTGTTGAGCGATTGCATTGGCTATCGAGATCGATCGATAGTCGATAGTCGGCCGCTATCGATAAGGTTTTTCGATAGTGAGCATCGATTATGAGCGATTACCATTAAAGTCTATGGGAGAGCAACAACACCTTCATTATTACACCCAAACAAGGCTGGAGAAGCTGGAATTAACATCCACAACAGTCAAATGGATACGTGCTACATCTTAGGCAACACACTTAGGTTATAAAAGTCACAGAAAAAAAGTCACAGACCATTCACTATCCCTGTCTTGTACCACAGCCTGACCCTTAAACCTGCATCACCCACAAATTAAAAAGTGCCAGAAGGCAGTATGATTTGAACCATCATGTTACTTGAACTGGACATTGAATATCCCTGTCCTGGAACGCAGCATGAGCCCCAAACCTGCATGACCCCCACATTTAAAAAGTGCCGCAAAAAGGAGTCTTTCAACAACCATCTTAGTTGAACTGGACACTAACTATATCTGTCCTGTACCGCAGAAGGGACCAAAAAAACCTTTTTGGCCCCCCCAAGATTAAAAAGGGGGCCGGGGAAAAAAAAGGGTCTTTAAACCCCAACCATTTTATTTGAACGGGGACTTTGACTAGAATTTTCCTGTGCCACAGAAAGGGACCAGGGCCGGATTTTCGGGGGTGCGGTGGAGCCCAGACTGGCGTTTGTTTTTTTTTAACACGCGGGGAAAATTTCCCCTGCTTGACGCAGCAACAAAAACTGTCGGGGTTGAAGCGGGAGTGCGGAAGGGGAAGGGTGTAAAAACCCCAAACCCTTCCTTTTTCACAGTCAAGACCTGGGTGCGCTTCCCCCTTCCGTATGATTTGTGGACCAATTGAGTTCATTTGGAAAATCCCTGGTGGTTAACGCTCTGTTAACCCGGGTTCCCCTTTTATCTTGGCATTTTTTTTTCTCATTTTACTAAAACGTGCGGGAAAGGAAAAATGGTCTCTTTTACTTTGTTCTCTGCCCTTTGCCCCTTTCCTCCTTTGTTCTAAATTAACCTACTTTGGTCAAGTTTTCCTGAAACCCCCCCTTTTAAAAATTCAGAGGAATTTTTAAAACAGCTTTTTTTACATGCAATTTTTTTGGGCATTTTTAATTTAGAAAACACATTTTTAAAATAGGATGGAATCCCAAATGTCTTTGTTTTTCTTTTTTTCCCTTGTTTTTAAATGGGTTGTCTTTAAAAACAGGGATTGAATTTGCTATGTTTAAAGATTTTGCCCCAAAAAAAGTTTTTTTTCAAAAATTTTGTCCTTTTTCAGTGTCCTAACCCATTTTTGTTTTTGACAGCACCATCACCTTGGGGCCACTCTTGACAATTTGGGGAAGATCAAATGCTGTTGAAAAAACATTTTTTTAGAAAAGGACCCGTTTGTATAGCTGCATGTCACAGCAAAATGCCCCCAAAAAATTCCCAAAACATGAACCCCTTTAACCACTTTGGACAATTGTGAAGAACAAAATTTTCTGTTAGGAAACAAAATTTTTTTAGAATTAGGACCTGTAGTATAGATGCATGTCACAGCAAAATGCCCCCAAAAAATTCCAAAGCATGACCTTTTAGCCCCTTTGGACCCTTGTAAGAACAAATGTTTTTTAGAAACAACATTTTTTAGAAAAGGGGCCTGTAGTATAGCTGATGGGAAAAGCAAAAAAAGGCCCCCCAAAAAAACAAAAAAATGACCCAAAGAGCCTTTTTGACAAATTTTGAAGAACAAATGTCTATTTTTTAAAAAAAACTTTTTTTAGAATTTTTACCTGTAGGGATTGCTGCATTTCAAAGCAAAAAGCCCCCAAAAATTCAAAAACATGACCCATGAGAACTTTGGTCAATTTTTGAAGGGAAAAAATTTTCTGGGTTTGAAACAACATTTTTTTTTATTTAAAAGGACCCGTGTATTGCTGCATTTTCAAAACAGGGATGACCCAAAAAAATAAAAGACTTCTCAGGCCCCCTGTTTTAAAAAATTTTTGAGGGAAAATGCCCTTTGAAGCCCCATTTTGTTCCAAAGGACCATGATTTTTGCTGTATTCCAGCTACATGACCCCCAAAAAAATTTATAATTTTGCTTCTCAGCCCTGTTAAAAAAATTTTGGGGAGGAAAAACCCCCTTAGAAGCCAAAATTTCTGTTCCCAAAAGGCCATGATTATTGCGGTTTTCTCCAGTACTTTTCCCCCAAAAAAAAATAAATATGGGCTTCTCAGCCCCTGTTTAAAAATTGGGGAGGGGGGAAATGCCAATTAGAAGCCACATTTCTTTTCCAAAGGACCCTGATTATTGTGTATTCACAGGGTACATGAAACCCCCCAAAAATTTTAAATATGACCCCTTTTCAGCCCCTATTAAAATTTGTGAGGGGAAAAAAAGGGCCCTTAGAAGCCACATTTCTGTTCCCCCAAAGGACCATAAAATTTTTGCTGTATTCACAGCAAAAATGACCTCAAAAAACCTTGAAAAATGCAAAAAATTTTTAAAAATAAAGTGAGTAAAGGGAAAACGGTGTTGTCATGAAAAACCCTTTCTGTCTTTTACGTCTCCTCACAGCAAAAAAGAATTTAAAAAAGGAAAAGGAAAAAAAAAATTGCAGTTTAAAAAAATGATATTTTTAAAAAAAGTTTTCAAAAGGCCAAATTTCTGGGTTTTAAAAGGAAAGTGAAGTAGACCGGAAACTAATCGGTGACCTGGGAATTTTGGGGGCCCCAACATCTTTTGGTTTCCCTGCCTGATTAAACTTGATGAAAGTTAAAAAGATCCCCATTATCTGTGGAAAGCCGGATGGGTTTTTTTTGTTTAAAGCAACCCCCAGCCGTTTCTGGAAAGGTTTCCCCTTTAGATATTTGGGCGCTGGCTGTGGGGGGAGGGGCAACACCTCTAGGCGTGACGAGCCAAGGGGGCCCTTCGTCCCCTTTTGGGGTTAAACCCGAAGGGAAATTGGGTCCGGAACCATGCAAAACCAAACGGTTTTTGAGACGAGGGTGCCCCCCCCCGAAGGGGGGGATTTGGCCCGGATTTTGGGGGGTTGGGAAGGGGGGGGTTGCAAATTTCCCGGGTCCCCTTAAGGTTCCCCCACCGGGTGTGCGCCCCCCCCCCCCCACGCCCTTAAATCCGAAGGGGTTCCCACCCCAAATTTTTTGGAAACCTGAAGTGGCCCACGATTTTGTTCCGTTGGGAAAAAACAGAAGGTGTCCCCCCCCCTTATTTGGGGGGGTGGAAGGAAAAGGTAGGGGTTTTTTGGGGTCCCCAGGGGGGACCTCTGTTTTCAATTTTTAGGCCTTTCACGAGGCATGTTTAAAGGTTTGGGGACCCCCCCCTTGGGGGGGCCCCCCCCCCCCCATCCCAACATACCCCCAAATACTTTTAATTTCCCCCCCCCCC
The DNA here is from genome assembly GCA_025379985.1 of Phyllomedusa bahiana. Lineage (NCBI taxonomy): Eukaryota > Metazoa > Chordata > Amphibia > Anura > Hylidae > Phyllomedusa > Phyllomedusa bahiana. Next base: position 24,378 of record JAODAL010014495.1, on the reverse strand, counting down.
CCCCCCCTTTTTAGGGGGGGTTTTTTAAATGGGGTTTTTGGGGGAAACCCTCTCCCCCCCCCCCCGGGTAAGGGAAAAGTTAAACCGGGGGGGGGAATTTGAATGTGGGGCCCCGGGGGTGGTAAGGGGGGGCCTTCAAAGGGGGGACCCCCCTGGAATGGGGCCCGGAACCCCCCCACGGTTTTGGGGGACCCCCCCCCCCCAAAGATAGTCGTGCACTTCATTTTAAAGCTGTTTCTCGGTGTTTTTTGGATTTTTTTTGCCCTGCATTGCATGCGTTGGTGGGGTTTGGGTTTAGAAAAAGATTGCCAGGGTCACCCTTGGCTTCCGCCACCTTGCCTGTGCTCCCGCCGCCCTAAGCCTACTTGGACTCAAATGCTGTACGTGCTGATGTTGTTCCCCCGTGTTTTTTGGGGGAACGTGAAGGACGAAAAAGATGTCCCCAGTTGATCAATCGCAAGGTCCCCTTTTCCTGCATTTTCTCTTTTATTTGGGTGGGTGGAAGGAAAGTGTGAGTTTGTTTTGTACGGGGAAACCCAAAGGGGGTGGCCCCCCCGTAACTGTTTTTCTTTTTGAGGCCCTTTAAATTGCGAGGACATGTTGGAGGTTATGGGCATCCAACACTCATGTGAAAAGGAGGGGAGCCTTGATTTCCAAAGGTTTGGGGTTTCGAGGGGAAATAGCAAACTGATTTCCCTAATCTTCCCCCTCCGCCTCAAATTCCCCCAAAACCTTTTTCCGGGCCCCGGGAAGGGGGACGCCCCCGGTAACATCGGTTTTCTGGGGAATACCTCTCCTTTTCCTCCTCCGTTGCCTCCGGAAACCAGCTTAAAACACAGCCTGACTTGCCTGAGATGATGCACCCTGAGAGTGATGGGGCCACCTTGAAACTAGCTTTGGACCCCGAACCACTCCCTAATGAAGCCCGATGAAATTGTAAAACTGTCGGGCCTTGGGGAAATTTTGACGGAGAAAAAAGGGCTCCGTGTCCCCCATCTGTGTCCGTTCCTCCCCCGCGCTGGCGGGCCCCGGGTTTTTTTGGTTGCCCAAACGATCGTTCCAAAAACTAAGATCACCACAATGCTCTTGGGGGACAGGGCATTGTCCGCACTGCATTTTGGGGGCTTTTCAAAACTGGCAAAGGAGGGCAGAGCTTTTCCCCTGCCCCCACTCTCGGTGGTTAAACACCCCAAAGGCCCGCACTGTGCTTGTCAGGCCTGTGTCATTCTACTGCTTTAATGGCATTGCGCTGCTCCCAAATCGTGGGTGGGAGGGTGGAATTTCCCAGCGTGTTCCCACGTCAAAAATGAGCGGTTGGGGGGGGCCGAGCTGACGTGCAACGCCCCAGGGGGCGAAGCGGGTGGACGGCGGAAGGCAAACTCAGACCTCGAGCCTTCTTCAGCAGGCAGCGACCCGGGTGCTCTTTAAAATTTCTGGCGAAAGGGTTTTCATGCATGTCCCGGGCAAGGGATGTGCTCCAGCATCCCAAATTTAAGGGGGGCCCAGCAGATTTCCCCCTTTTTCCCCACCCCAAACCTTGCCGGGCACAAGGTTTTGTCACCCAGCCAGCGCTGGGGTCTCGTTGCGGAGACCCGTCCACAGCTCCTAACCTGTTGTGGACGGTTTCCAAGAGTTTTTAATTTAAACCCCGGCCCGGGTGTCTTGGGCCGTGATCCCACCAGAGGACCGGGGGGGAAAAAAACCTCACCATCCTGCGGTTTTGAAGAGCGTCCCCCGAGCTGAGAGCCACGTCCCCCCCGAGACATCCACCCAGCTCACCAGTGAGCTGTCAAAGAGATATAGGGCCTTGGGGCCGTGTTTACGTCCATGTGTCGGTGGTGAGATGGATTTTTCCCGGACAAATGCAGACAGCGCGCTTGAAATTTTAGATGACACGTGGCTGGCCAGGGAGGGAGGCTTTTTGGCAAAGAAATGCCTGTCGGCATTGGTTTGGGGGCGGCGAGGGGATGACGTGGCGGAACCCATCTGTGTCCCCCGACGGAAAGGCAAATTTCAAAGGGGCCAAAAGCCTGGCAATTTCCGACATTAGGCTTTTGGCTTTGGGATGGTTTGGGTTTTTAAATGTTTCTTTGCTCCCAAAATGGAAGGGCAGAAAGGGTGGTGCTAGCGGGGGGCTGTAGGCGTGCAGGTGTCAAACTGGGGGAAGGAGAAGGGGGGGATGGGGCTCTGTGGGTGGTGGTATCGGGCGACGGTGGAGGCTGAAGGGAGGTGATCCCTGATCATGATCTGAGAGAAGGGCAGTGAGGAACGCTTGGTGGTGGGGAGGGGGAGGAGGGGGGGACAGAGGGGGTGTAGTGGTTGGGGGCCCCCCGGGCGTGGGTTTCGGGCCCTTTTTTGGGCCCAAAAGTTTTCCCCTCCTTTTCAACTCTTGCATTCGTGCATGTGACTGAAATTTTTGGGGTGGTGGTTCCCCCATTTAAAGGTTCTTGCTCTACTTATGCGTTTACGGAAAAAGGGCGGCAAATGCATGCTGGGGGGGGAATCAGGGTTTGTAAAGAAGGTTTCCGGGGGTTTTGAGAGGCCCCTGGCCTTTTTTGGGAGGCTTTTTAAGGAGGAGCGGGGTTTGCGTGTTCCTTTGGCTGGCGGAAATCATATCAGGGAAAACTTCGGCAAACCCCCTTCCCTTTTTTGGCGGGCCCCGTTTTGACACTTTCCCCTTCGTCTTCCTCCTCGTCACTGATGAAGTGCTCGCAAGCAAATTCTGGGGAAAAAGGGGAAAAACAGGAGGGAATCCGAAATTGTCTTCATCATCATCTTTCTTTCAACGCAGGGGGGACTTGGTCGTCCGGGACTTTCTGCTTCCAAAAGCTGCGGGCTACAAGAAAGGGGCACTGCAAGGCGTTCCCGACCGCCCGGGTTTTTTGCCGTTTAAAAGGTTTCTTCCCCCCCTTCTGGGGGCATCAGTAACTGGGCTTTAAAGGGACTAAATACCCTCTTTGATTTTTTTTTAACATCCCTTTTTGCCCTTAACCCCCTTTTGGGAAAATAAAGGGGGTCTTCGGGACAAGGGGATTATCCCCAGTGGTGGGTACCGATTTTGACTTTGGGCTGCTTTTTTGTTGGAAGGATGCTGTTGATTTGATAACAAAATTTTGTCCCCCGTAAATGGGGGAGGACGAGGAGGAAAAAGATTTGCTAGATGCAGGTTGCATTAACCATAAAGGGGACAGATTGGCGACGTGTCGTTATTAGATTCACGGGCCCCCTTGCCCCAGCGATGACGGGCCTGACGGTCCTGCAATGCGATCAGCTGGAATGGTGTTGTCGCCAGCACGGGAAAAGGAGCACCTTCTTCTTTACCTCTACCTCATTTTGCTCCCCCCTCTTTGTCCCCTTACCACCTGCATTTTGCTCCATTTTTTCAGAAATAAAAAAATTTTTGGGGAAGGGTTATGGAATATTTTTGGGGAAAGTTTTCTTAAAAAAAGACGGCAAATCACAGCTATTCTCAAATCCCTCTAATCAAAAAAAAATTTTGGCTGGATTAAATTTTTAAACTGAAAGGGGTGTCTATAAAACAAATCTGGACGGGGGCAAAAGTCCAAAAAAAAAGAATCTGTTATTTTTTGGGTATAATAAACGGTTTTTTTTTGCACCTTTAAATTTCATTTTGGGGGTGAATATAAAATTTGCTTTTTTAAGATTTACGGTGATGCTGCGTTTTTTGAAAAAATTTGTGGGTGGAAAAAGTAAAAAAACCCGAAACGGTTATTTTTTGTATAATAAACGGTATTTTTTGCCCCTTTTCAATTCCCCTTTGGGGTTTAATATAAAATTTGCTTTTTTAAGTTTTTCTTTAGATGCTGCGTCAATGAACAATCTGGGTGCGCAAAGTAAAAAAACCCGTAACTGTTAGGGTTTTGATTAATAAACGGTATTTTTCCCCTTTTTCTTTTCACCGGGGTTTGGAATTATAGAATTGTGTTTTAAAAAATTTATTTAGATGCTGCGTCAATGAACGATGCTGGGGGGGAGAAAAAGTCAAAAAAAAAACTTTGCTTTTAAATTTTTTGGGGTATAATAAACGATTTTTTTTGCACCTTTAAAATTAAACCGGGTGGGTGAATTAGAATTGTTTGTTTTTAAGATTTACGTAGTTTGCGGGCGTCAATAAACAATGTTTGGGTGTGAAAAAGTAAAAAAAACCTTTTCTTTTATTTTTTTGATATAAAAAAGGGGTTTTTTTTGGCCCCTTTTTAATTCCCCTGTGGTGAATATAAAATTTGCTTTTTAAAAAGTTTTAAACAAAGATGCTGCGTCAATAAAAAATTTGGGGTGCGCAAAATTTCAAAAAAACCCCCCTAACTGTTATGTTTTGGTATAAAAAACGATATTTTTTGCCCTTTAAAATTAAACCTGTGGTGAATAAAAGAATGATGTTTTAAGTTTTTTTTTTTAACGTAGATGCTGCGTCAATGAACAATGCTGGGTTGCAAAATTTAAAAAAACCAGAAAACTGTTTTTTTTTGGGGGGTTTTTTAAAAAACGGTTTTTTTTGCACCTTTCAATTCACCTGTGGTAAATTTAGAATTGCTGTTTTAAGTTTATGTAGATGCGGCGTCAAAAAACCCAATGCTGGGTGCGAAAAGTAAAAAAACCCGAAACTTTTAAATTTTTTGATATAATAAACGGTTTTTTTTTGCCCTTTCAATTCACCGTGGTGAAATAAAAATTGCTTTTTTTAAATTTTTTATGTAGATGTTTGGTCAATGAACAATGGGGTGTGCAAAAGTCAAAAAAAACACGTAACTGTTATGTTTTATATTTTTAAACGGATTTTTTGCACCTTTCAATTCCCCTGGGGGAAATATAAAATTTGCTGTTTTAAGTTTTAGTAGATGCTGGGGTAATGAACAATGCGGGGGGGGTTGCGCAAAATTTCAAAAAACACGTAAAACTGTTAGTTTTGGTATAAAAAAAGATTTTTTTGGGACCTTTAAATTTTCACCGGTGGTGAATAAAAGAATTTTGTTTTTTAAAAGTTTTACGTAGAGGTTTGGTCAATAAACAATGCTGGGTGCCCCAAAAGTAAAAAAAACACGAAAAATGTTATTTTTTTGGTATAATAAACAAAAAATTTTTGCCCCTTTTTTCAATTAAACCTGTGGTAAATATAAAATTCCCTTTTTTTAAGTTTTTACGTAGATGTTTGGTAAATTGAAACATGCGGGGTGCGTAAAATTTAAAAAAACGAAAATGTTATGTTTTGGAAAAAAATAAACGGTTTTTTTTGCACCTTTAAATTTTCCACTGGGGTTTGAATATAGAATTGTTTTTTAAAGATTTACGTGGATGCTGCGTCAAATGAACAAGGCTGGTGGGGGCCAAAAGTAAAAAAACACGTAACTGTGATTTTTCGTACGATACACGGTTTTTTTTGGCAAAAACAACTGTGGGGCTCAATTTTTTCTGTATTTTTTTTTTTAAACTGAAAGGTGGATTTATAAAAACAGTCTCGGTTTTAAGGGGGAAAAATTGAAAATGAACACCTATCTGAAATGTAAAATGTTTAAAAAAAGTGGAGTTTTGAGCTAAAAAAAGGGGACCTGCATTTTACTAAAAATAAATGTGTATCCAATATAAGTTCGGTTTGCCCAATACCCGGGAAAATTATTTCAATAGAAACTTTTTAATAATAAAGTTTTTCCCAACTACAAGGGTTTTAAAACTAAGTTTGGTGAACTTTACCCAGTGTTCTTTATAGATAGGGGTTTGTCTGTGTTCGCCGGGGGGCCCCCCCCCCTGCTCCCCCTGCCGTGAATTTACAGGGGTAGATGCTGTTTTAAAAAATTCCTAGTAACTACAAAAAATTTCTTCAAATCTCTAATTAAACAAAATTGGGAAGGATCACAGCAAATTAGTAGGGGTTTCTCTGTGCAGAAAATAGACAAATTTTCGCTGGGCTGTTTGGCCCCCGGCAGAGCGAAAGGCCCTTTTTCCTATGAGACGCTGAGGGGGACACTGAGCTAAAAACGGGAAAAAGCTGTTCTATTTTAAAACGGGTCATGTGTTTTTTTCCCCCAAAACGAAAACCTTTCCCCCTTTCCCCAGTCATGATCGCACACAAATTCACCCTGCTCAAATTCTGTAATCTCATTTTGGGCCGCCAAAATTACGGAAGCCCCGAAAAAGGCGCGATTTAATGATGATGCTCAGTTTTTAACCTTAATTATCGAATATCGGAAATTTCGATCCCCATAAAAACCTTGCCGATTTAAACTTTGTCGAAAAAAAATCGCCAACACTATCAATACCCATTTTGGGAAAGATAAAAGTCAAGCTTAGTCGGGAAAAACCCCCTTTAATTTTTGTTTGGTCCTTTAAGTTGCAAAACAGCTCTGAAGCCGGGTTTCCATAAGATCTTTGAAGGACTCCTGTGGTATCTGCACCAAGACATTAACAGCAGATCCTGTAAGTTGTGAGGCGCAGCCCTTGTGGATCAGACTTGTTTGTCCACCACAACCCAAAAATGCCCATTGAGATCAGGAGAATTTGGAGACCATCTTGAACTTTTGTCCTGTTCCTCATTCCTGGGTAATTTTTGCAGATGGTGGAAAAGGGGGGGGGAGGCGGCATATCCGGGAAAAGAGAGCATCTCATTAGTATCTCACTTCAATGAAGGGGTGGACGGGATCTATAAAAATTTTATATTTGGTTATAAAAAATTCCACGGGATTGGTTAAAAGTAAACAGACATAATTTTTTTTCTTTTTTTTTTCCTCAGATTAACCAAAAACTTTTAGGATGGAAATTTTTTTTCAATTTTTTTTCCCTTTTAGCTGTCTGCTCCGGGATTCAAAAATATACAGTAGATAATAATCGCTCCTAAATTGTCATGATACAGGTAGACCTTAAGTTCCATTGCCCCGAGTTCCAATGATCTACTTATTAAGAATGGGGGCTTTTAAGGGGGTGATTTTTTGCTGAAATCACCTCCAAAAGCCTCGTTAAAAGGAGACGTAAGAATCAGGGGTTTTGAAGTTCCATTGGACATACCCCCCCCCTTTCGGGATAAAACATGTAATAATCAAAAGGTTTACAGATTAAATAGTATTTAAGTGTTTGGCATACTGGCACTTAAAGTTTCACAGAAGCTGCCTGTATGGAACAACAAGCTGCTGCTATGGAATTACAAGCTCCAGCATTTCACAGCACACAGGTTACACCCATGTATAAATCTACACCCATATGATTAGTGCACGTGTTTAACATGTGTGCTGTGGCATGCTGGCATTTATAGTTCTACAGCAACTGTGTACAGACAGCTTCTATGAAACTATAAGGGCCAGTATTTCAAACTGGCAAACAGGGGTATGTGGTACGGTATACTACTAATGCTTAAAATGTTTGATAATGTTTATTAATAATTGCACTGCTGTTTTTGTAAAATTTGGAAAGAATGCTAAAATGACCCTATTTCCCCAAGTTTTCAGCAGTACCTTTTGTAATTTTTTGTAATTGTGAAAGTCAAGCTTTTTTGCAGAAATGTCCCCACTAAAAGTCATTAAGACTTTGGTGGGAAAAACCATAACAACACAGGGTGGGGGTAGATTAGGAGGTTAAATAAGTTCAAGTAAACTTAGTTTCTGGGTCTCTCAAGGGGAGCTTGTTTCTCTACTGGAGTCAGTGAGTTTTTAGCACTTCAGGATCGGGCTTCTTCGCAGCTGTCAAGATGCGCCCCATCATGTTTCCTGACTTAGGGTGTGCTGCCTCTGGCGTGAGGCTTTTTTAACCTTTTCCTTCCGGGCCCCATGAGTGGAGTGATAGAGAGGGAGTCGGGGGAGGGACGGCTTTAGGGGCATCACCCTCCTTGGTCTACAAGGCTTAAGGAAGGACGGTGTTGTAACATGAAGGATACCCACTGCCATGTGTATAACTTGCTAAAGGAAAGTAAAGAGGCCTTGGATGAATTGCAACCAATAACCCTTTGTCTCCTGCCTGTCATTTCGACCACCATCAAGGCCCCTTAAACCCACCCACCACAGGCTTAGGAGAGCCCCAACTTATAGTGTGCCCAAAACCCAAAATCGAAAGTGCAGACGCCCTCATTTATGGGCCCCGGGGCTGGTAGGAAAGAATGTGTTTTTAAGAGTGTTTTAGCTGCCTTTACCAAGGGATAAACTTTTTACAAAATTACCACTGCCTCTGGCCCTCTTCTCTGCTCCCCCTGCCGCTCCGGTCCACCACAAACCCACACATGTTAAACATAAGTACTAATGTGCACCAATATGATACATGAACAAAAATCTTCCCATTGATTCCCACAGACTCGCAGTGCAGAGCCAATATTATTTCCTTGAGGGAGAGATGGTGAGATGAACTCTTCTGAACAGGGGCACAGACAGCAAAACAAACACTACGGGTGATAACCCTTCCCTGTACTAGTCACAAGTAAAAGAATGTTTTTTGGCTAGAGTTCAGCTTTAAAAATTATCTGATGCAACTTGTATACAGATTCAACTTAGTTACAAACCTACAGAAAAAATCTTGTTCATATTTCAGGGGTGGGGCCTGTAAACAAACCGATTTGACTGTTCCCAAAATAAGGGCCACTTTAGAAACGTTTGGTCTTAAAAATCCTCTTTTCGCAAAGTAACATATGGGCAAAAGAGTGAGTTTAAGACCTAAACAGTTTCATACATGTGGCCCTTAATGTTGTATCTGACCTGCCTCATAATACAGTCTCAGATCTGATACTGAGCTTCCTCCATCTATTTTCGCTTTTAAGATGAGCCAAATGAATCTTGGCTTTCCTTCCTCTTCACACTAAATCCCTTATTAAACTTTTCAAGATTTTGCATCTCTTTTCCCAAAGCTATGTCCTACTATTAATTAATACATACTTGAGAGAGCTATCATTATTATCCAGTCCAGTCCTAATCATCATCATTTGTCTTTATAATATAGGAAGAATAAAGCGAATATTACTTATTAAAGGGGTTTTGCCACGATCTAATGTTGACGTGGAATCCTTCAAAATGGGTATTTAATCACTTTTCTAAATATATGTCATCAAAAAAAGTGAGCTTGAAGCTACAGCCCTCCTTACATGCCCCTTTTTTCCTGACTTTTAGATACAACCAGGATCTGACGGAAGCTATCTGGCCTCACTTGCGTTGTTTGCCCAAAATTCTTATTGATGGCAGGGGAAAGAATGAGCTTTGAAGGGGGGGGAAAAATTTTTTTGTTTTTGTATACAGAATCCACTGGTTGTAATGTAATTTCTGAGGAAAAACAAGCTCCCCTCTGCCAGCCTCCCCTCCCTCTCCCACTGCAGCTGTTCATTTGTGAAGGAATGAAAGAAGGCTGCCTGCTGAGCTTATCTTCTCTCCTGAGCAAATAAGAGGGAGAAATAAAACAGATATAGCTTGTGCACAATACAGTTCTCCTCTGTGGATTAGCAAAACAATGTTTGCTCAACTACAGAGACTGAGTATCAGGAACGTGCATGGGAGGTGGAGTGATGACATCACAGAGGAGGTACTTGTTTTTTTAAACACAGAAACACAACGCCTCTTTTTTTAAGCCTCAAGAGGAAAGTATCAGCCTGCTAGGTAAGGAACTCACTTCTTGGCAAAACTCCTTTAACCTCCATCTGAAGCAGGAGACAGATTAACAAGACCTCTCCTATGTGTCTATTCATTGTGTACAGTGCAGTGGCCCCACAATCAAATGGCATAAACCTAAAACAGCAGCAAAGGTAGCAGGAGTTCGGAACAGCACATCAAATTATTGTTACCTTTGCTGCTGTTTTAGGTTCCTGGTTGCTTCCAGTTGAGCAGTCAAGAGCAAACCGGCCTTTGAAAACGAAGAGGTGATTGTGCAAAAAGCTACAAAGCTACAATTACTGCTCAATGATGGGAAGATACACTGAATCCCAGCAGCAGGCTTCTCTGGCCCATATGCTGCATAGGAAAGATATAGCAGGTGCCGGTCATTAAAGAGCAAATGCTCTAGATACCAGTTCCCACCATGCAAAAAGCCACAGTATAACACGCAGGGAGACTGCACAAATGCAACAATACCAATGAAATTGCATATAGATAAGGCGATACAAAGGGTAACGCCATTCATACAGGTACACCATGCTGAGTTACAGCCAATAACGCCCATAATATTTAAATGGGCAGGCTGCCCAGCACTTAAAGGGTGTCCAGCACAAAATACTTGTACCCTAAGCTCCCCGGTGTTTTAGGGCAAAAAAAACGATAACATACAGGAAAAATATCAAATATGAGGTATTAGTTGATACGGTAGCTACAATACACAAGCTTTCCCATGCAGCATATGGGCCTGAGAAGTGTATCTTCCAGTCATTGAACAGTAATTGTAGCTTTGTAGTTTTTTGGTAATTTATGTCCCATTTTTTCTGTGGTTTTATTTGTGATTGTGCAAATGCAATACTCTCCGGTCTGTTGATGTTCCAAGAATGGCTAAGTGAGGGTGCTTGCTTGAACTTGGAACTCCTTATTGAAATGAATGGACTGTGCTGTGCAAATGTGGCCACCTCTCCTTTCCATATACTATGGAAGAACAGCTCAATTGAACTTGGAACTCCTATTGAAATAAATGTAGAGTGTGGCGCATGCGCTGCCACCTTTCTCTTCTGCATGGAGAACTTTGGGGTTTCTAGTTATCAGACATCACACTCGGTGAGGGCTTATCGGACAGTGCAGGGGCATAACTAGAAGTGATAATGCCACTAGTAAAATAAGATGCCTCAACAACTAATAGCAAGAATCTGGAACATCAGCAAAAGTAGGAAATGTTTGAAAAGTTACTCCCACCTCCTAATATACAGGTAAGGAGACCAGAACAACCTGGTCATATAAAATTAAGAGGTGGCCACACAAGTGCAGTACTCTCCATTTGGTTCTGTAGGAACAACCAATCAAGTGAGCTCAACTGAAACTGGAAATCCCATTGAAATTAATGGTCAAAATGCAAAATATGGTCAGCACATCCGTTTTGAAGAATAAACATATAGGTGCACACTGTTAGAGCAGCAAAAGCTATGCAAACACAATACAATATCAGTAGCACTCTACGGACACTAAAAAACAGTCAAAGAGGACATAGGAAGTTTTGGAACAGCATTTCTGCTAATATGAAATATATGAAAAAAATTGAGGTTCTTAGTGGACATTTTTGATCAAAACTGTAAATGCCCACCTACCATGGCAAGGTGACCCCAATTCAGGTGGGAACCTACGCTACATGCTACCTCTTTAGGAGTCTGTTCAAACCTCCACACTTCAGGGTGGCCGTACAAGTGCAGTACTCTCCATTTGGTTCTGTGGGAACAACCAATCAAGTGAGCTCAACTGAAACTGGAATTCCCATTGAAATGAATGAAGAGTTCGGCGCATGCGCTGCCATCTTGCCATTCTGCATGGAGAAGTTCATGGCCATGTTCTCAAGATCGGTGCAGATCCCACTTATAAGAAATCAGACTCAATGTGAGCCTATTATACATTGCAAACCCAAAATAATCAAATCCTCCAAAAAATAATACAATTCTCTTAAAAAAAAACTCCTTTAAATGTCTGTGAAAATCAATAGGCAGCCGGAACATCAATAAATAGAAAATACTAGGGGAGTTTTGAATATCTTACTGTCCCTCAGAGACTCTATTTGCCTTGAGTGGAGACCTCGCCCCGAAAAAGGCCACCCCGTAACAACTATCCTCTATTACACCCTATATCTGGCACCTATTCTTATTCTTATCAATATCCACTCACTCATGCAGCTTTAAAAATAAGGACAATATGTGGCTCCAATTGCAAATACAGGTTACAATCTCTTATCCTGTATTTTCACCAAAACAAAACTCCCCAGACGCGTTTCGTTTCAATCTCAGAGACTTCTCAATGGGGTAATACTCATCATGGACAGAAATAGTCCACTTATTAATGCTACACACACACATATATATATATATATATATATATAAATATTAATATATTAAACAAGGATTTTATACATAATACCTGGTGCATTTAGCTATTTCCAGATGGGCAGTGTGCCCGGAGAAGGAGTTGGTTTAACTCCACCTGATGAGAAGGTACCAATATATGTAGCTAAAGGGTGGGCCCCAACACTCAACTCCACTGGTGCCCCAAGAAAAAAATCCACTGGTGGGCTCCAAGAATCAACTAAAATTGGTGTGCTCCAAGAATAAACTGCACTGGTGAGCTCCAAGAATCAACTCCGCTGGTGGGCCCAGGAGAATTAACTTTACTGGTGGTCCTAGGAATTAACTCCACTGATAGGCCCCAAGAATCAACTCTACTGGTGGGCCCAGGAATCGACTCCACTTGGGGGCCCCAAGAATCAACTCTAGCGCTTGGCCCCAAGAGTCAACTCTGCTGGTGGGCCCCCGGTACCAAATTCCAACACTGTCTGCATCCTATTAAATCTAATGGAAATTGCATTTGTGTAATTAGTGACATTTCACCTATTGGCACAGTTTCGATGTCGATTTCACTCACAAAAATCCACTGTTACCATTAAAAAATATATAGCAAAAAGGGTTTTACATCAGAATTTTGCCATAGCAACACAACATGACTACCTTAACAATATAATTAACAAAAATGCCTAAATTAAGTCTATACCTTCAACCTAATTTCCCTTATTTCAGGGTTGGGCTTCAATATGACCTTGTTGCTTCCATTTTGTTAATGAATCGTGCTTATTAATAGCCATTAATCACGCGTTTCAGCCTTTTCACACTAAATAACAGCTTGTTCAGACCAAAAATATAAAACACTATGAGAATGGAGAGTGTGTGGGTGTCTTAATGCAAATAGCGGATTAGCAATCCTTCATATTTGCCTTCACTCCATCTCTTTCCTGCAGAGCACTTTTTGATTAGCTCAAGGAAATGAAATTGGAAACATTTCATGTAATTTTAGAAAAGGTCTGACTGGCAAAGTAGTCAATTGCCCCCTTCACTTTCCCTATGTTCAATTGTATAGCTATAATTACAGATCCTTTGCAAAACTTTGATGTCAATCCTTATTAATTTCTAATCACAGGCAGAAGTAGTTTTAAAACTTCATCTAATACCGTGCAAGAAAACTTCAATTTGAGGTGAAATTATATATTTCACACCTTCAAACAGCTATTAAAGCTTTGATAATATGTTGTAATATAAAAGGAGCTGGAAACCTTTACAAAACAAAAGTAGCTGCTTTTAACTCACTTAAGATTTTATGTTGTGACTAAATGATAACCACCAAAGCAAGAGGTGTCATAAATACTGATCCATTGACTTTGGTTACATCTTGTGTGACAATAGTTTAGCATAGGAACACTATGTCAATGATGCATTGTACATTGTGTTACCATATGGGGTTGGGTTACACCAGTTGTGTAGAATTTAGGGAAATGACACACTTTGACTTCAAGTTGGTCAAAATGAACCTAATGTTTGTGGAGACATAGGCACCAATGTGTCATGAATATGGCTTCATTGGCTTAGGTTACATCTGTTGTGATAATTGTCATGATCGTGCCTGACAGACCCCCAGCTTTGAGCTCTGATCGCCGGCCATGGCGATTGCGACGAAAAACATGGTTTCTTACATAATGCTTTGTATCTGTATCCCCTAGTGTGACCTCAGTCTTTCTTCCTGCATGCTTAATTGATTTGAGGCCAATGCCCGTGGCCAGGAATCCTCCAGCACTCCACAGGTTAATCTAGCTCCTTGCTGGTCTGGGTGATTAACAGTTCATTGTTCCTATCTGGTTTTCCGTTTCTGCCGCCCATCACCTTCATCCTTTTGACTTCTGGCAGGTGTATAAGGGCTTTGGTACCTCTTCCCCTTGCCTGCTATCGGTTTTTATTCCTGCCTGTTAGCTCGCCTTTCTTCTTCTGTGCCTCTTCAGTTACTGAACTTAGCTTTGTTACTGACTACTCTTCTGCCTCCTGACTTTGTACTGTGTCTCCTGATAGTTACCGACTTGGCTTGCCTGACCTTCCCTGATTGCGTTCTGTATTTGTTTGTCTGCATCTTGTGTTTCCACATATTTAGTGTAATTCTCAGTCTTCTGGTTGGGGCTGACCTATTAAGGAGTCGGGCACCCCCAAAAGGCAGGGACAGGGGTTGGGACCAGCGTCATGGCCTCACTCTGTCTGTGTCTGCTCGTGCGCCTCTGACCGGTTCTTTACAAGAATAATTTAGAACAGGGAGAGTATATCACTAACACATTGTGCATTGTGAACTAAGTGGAGTTGGGTTACACCAATTGTATAGAATTTCAAGAAATGACACACTTTAACTTAAAGTTGGTCAAAATGAACCTAATGCTGTGGAGACATAGACGCCAATGTGTCATGAATATGGCTCCATTGACTTAGGTTACATCTGGTGTGACAATAGTTTAGAATAGGGAGAGTATATCATCAATACATTGTAAATTGTGTTACCAAGTGGGATTGGGTTACACCAATTGTGTAGAATTTCGAGAGATGACACACTTGAGGGTCGGGTTACACCAATTGTGTAGAATTTAGGGAAATGACACACTTTAACTTCAAGTTTGTCAAAATGATACGAATGTGTGTGGAGACATAGGTGCCAATGTGTCATGGATATGGCTCCATTGGCAATAGTTTGCATAGGGAACATACTGTATGTCATCGATACATTGTGTCACCGGCTGGGCAGGGTTACATCAATTGTGTAGAATTTCAAGAAATGACACACTTTAATTTTAAAGCAATTCAAAAATTTAGGGAAATGCACACTTTAATTCAAGTTGGTCAAAAGATCCAAATTGTGGGACATGGTGCAATGTGTCAGGATATGCTCCATGGCAATGTTGCATGGAACATACTGTAGTCTCGTTTCTTGTGTCCGGGTGGGCAGGTTACATAATGTGTAGAATTTCAAGAAATGACACACTTTAATTTTAAAGCAGTCAAACTAATTCTAATGTGTTAGGGGACTTAGCAGAGTACATTGTGATACAAAGTGGGTTGGGTTACACAAATTGTATATAATTTCGAGAAATGACACACTCTTTCTTCAGGTTGGTCAAAATGATTCTAATGTGTGTGGAGACATAGGTGCTAGTGTGTCATGAATGTAGCTCCATTGACTTAGGTTACATCTGGTATAACAATAGTTTAGAATAGGGAGAATATATCACCGATACATTGTACATCATGTTACCAAGTAAAGTTGGGTTACACCAATTGTGTATAATTTTGAGAAATGACACACTTTAACATCTTGTTGGTCAAAATGATCCTAATGTGTGTGGAGACCTAGGTGCCAATGTGTCATGAATATGGCTCCATTGGCAATAGTTTGCATAGGGAACATACTGTATGTCGTCGATACATTGTGTCACCAGATGGGGTTGGGTTACATCAATTGTGTAGAATTTCAAGAAATGACACACTTTAATTTTAAAGTGGTCAAACTGATCTTAATATGTGTGGAAACATAGGTGCCAGTGTGTCATGAATATGGCTCCATTGACTTAAGTTATATCTGGTGTGACAATAGTTTAGCATAGGTAGAATATATATTACTGATATAGTGAACATTGCGTTACCATGTAGTGTTGGGTTACATCAATTGTGTAGAATTTCGAGAAATGAAACACGTTAACTTGAAATTGGTCAAAATGATCCTAATGTGTTAGGAAAGTTAGCAGTGTACATTGTGTTACCAAATAGGGTTGGGTTACCCCAATTTTTCCTGAAATGACACACTTTAACATCACATTGGTCAAAATGATCCTCATTTGTGTGGAGACATAGGCGCCAAGGTGTAATGAATATGGCTCCATTGACAATAGTTTAGCATAGGGAATATACTGTATGTTACTGATACATTGTATATTGTGTTACCAGGTGGGTTTGGGTTACATCAGTAGTGCATGATTTTGAAGAATTACACACTTTGGGCCTCATGTATGAAAACTGTCTAGGTCTAAGACTTTCTTTGTGGCCACAGTAACCAATCAGAGCTCATAACAACCAATAAGAGCTCCCCTTTTTTTTATATAGTGCTCTGAAAAAATGAAAGGGGAGCTCTGATTGGTTGCTATATGCAATAAAGAAGAACTTAGACCTAGACAGTTTTCATACATGTCCCTCTTTATCTTTAAGTTGGGCAAAATGATCCTAGTATGTATAGAGATACAGCTGGCTCCAATGTGTCATAAGTATTGGTCAATTGGCTTAGATTACATCTTGCATCACAATAATTTAGCATAAGGATGTACTGAATGTCACCAATGCAGTGAACATTGTGTTATAAGATGGGGCTGGATTACACAAATTGTATAAAATTTCGAGAAATAACAAACTTTAACTTCAAGTTGGTCAAAGTGATCCTAATGTGTGTGGAGACATTGACTTAGGTTACATCTTTCACGATGATAATTCAGCATAGGGGAAAATGTGTCACCGATACAGTGTACATTGTGTTACCAGGTGGGATTGGGTTACATTACTAGTGTGTGACTTAGGGTATGTTCACACGGCATATTTTGGCGCGCATTCCGCAGTCTATTTCACCGCTTATTGCGCGTTATACGCGGCGAAATGTGCGCCGCAATTACAGTAATCCATAGCTCTCATAGAGAGCTATGAATTACGCGTCGTCGCCCCCCCCCCTCCTCGCGTACAATACACTCAAAGAGATAAGTGACATGTCAATTGTTCGCGGTGATTACGCGGCACGAACAATGCATGTCAATGGGGCTGGTGGGCTGCCGCCCCCCCGCTCCCTCCATGCTTTGAGAATACGCGCTCCCAAACCACACCCACCAGATGACTGATGACTACACTGAGCCAAGTGAAACACAGACAGAGACAAACAAACACAGAGCAAGCAAACGTACGCGGGCAGGCCAAGTTAGCAACAGACGGGCAGCGCAGTACAAAATCGTGAGACACAGCGTAACCGAGATCCAAGCAAAGGTCAGAAGCACAGAAGGATAAATATTAGGAGAAAACAGGTAAAACTATAGTCAGGAAACAGACTCTATAACAGGCAAGGGCAGGAAGGGAAATGAACTCCTTAAATAGGGAACAGAGAAAGGCACAAAAGAGCGGATAGGAAATCAGGGCAGTCTATCAAGAGGAACCAAGTTAACCAAGAGTGTGCTGGAAGATTCCTGGCCAGACCAAGGAACAGACCAAGTTCACACTAGTAAAACCAATACAAGGCCTCAGGGAAAAAAAACACGGCGACCAGAGCCCAAAGCTGGGGGTTTGCTGGGCATGATCATGACACCATGATGTAAAAATGACATAAAAGTAGTATCAAAAGAGGTATAGAATACAATGTTGTGGTTTACCTGCAATCAAATCACAAGAGAAATGTAACAATTTAGTCGGAACATTCCGTGTGTCATCAATTCTACACACATATATATAATTAGCAATTTAATATTTATTTCTATGGAGAGCTAATCACGTCTAATTTCAAAGCTTTATGCCGTATGATTAAAATAGATTCAGGTATAGTCTTCAAAATATTGTTCTCAAAGCCGGTTTTTCATCTGCGCGGTAATTAGACTCATATCAATAAAATGGATTTCCATATGAAAGTGGCCTTTAATCAGGACAAACACATTTGTTTTAAAATCCGGGTTTTGTTTTCTTTTCTAGATTTTTTTTTTCATTTCACTATCTGCTTCTAATCATGCAAATTGAAATGAATATTATTCATACATTATTTATGATATATAGGTCACCCAACTCGTATGAGAAAACACCACAATTATTTATTTGCTTTTTTACTATTTTTTTTTATTATGTATGCATTTAATTATTATTATTTTTTACTGTATTTTTTTAATTATTATTTCTTACCACATGGAATCATTCAGAGTTTGGGAAGCTGCTGAGATAAAAAGTAAAATGTCATCATAAAGATTCTAAATTTGCTAACAAGAAAATCTGAATAAATACTTCTTAAAGGGGTTGTCTCACCATAAGGATTTTTTTTTTTTTGCTAAAGAAAATGCAAAAACAAGTCACTTTGCAAAATGTGTCCAATAACAGTGTCCTACCTATTCCTAGATATACCCACATGTATCGGCAGCAACAGCTCCTCAGGTCACTATAGCTACAGACCTGTTTTAATCTCTCCTGATAGGCTGCCAGTGCTGGTTGCTATAGCTACAGGAACTGGCTTCTACTGCAGCCTAGTAGAAGCCAGTAAACACGCCCCTGAATTCAAAATGAAACCAAGAAAACAGGAGTGAGGTAAGATGAATCAATGTAGTGAGACAACCCATTTAATGTTAAAAAAATATTGATTGACAAAGAATATGATAATAATTTTCGAACTTATGACTGATGGAGAATGATAGTAGTATATTACAATAAGATTATGTATACTGTTTGAATTGTGGCCATCATGATGGTTACTATATCACACATATCTATATTAGAAATTCTGCATTTACTAGTCACTACGTACATACAGATGTGACCACTCTTACCTTTCCATCAATTTAGTTAAAGACTAGAATTTCACATGATAGAAATACATTATGTTCTACATTATAATATAAATGCATTCCTTTCATGAGATCAAAACCTAAACAGACTGCACTTTACATTACAACCACTAGGAGCAACATAGAGACACATATAGCGTAAGCAACTCCCGAAAGAGTATCACTACATATATACAGATGTGCCCACTCTTACTTTTCCATCAATTAATTTAAGGACTCCAATTTCACATGTTAGTTATACATTACATTCTACATTATAAGAGAAATGCATTACCCACCTCTCTCCTCGCTACTCCTCTGCCTCTCCCCTTTGTCAATCACTTCACTGGCTACCCATTACCCAGCAAATTCATTTCAAGTTACTAACCTTGACCTACAAGGCTCTCTATAACATCTCCCCTCCATACATCTCTGCTCTAATCTCCAGATACCTCCCTTCTCGCAATCTAGCTTCTCTCAAAGGACCATCTTCTCTGCCTCTCTCATCAGCGCTTTCCTAACCAAACTCGAGACTTCTCCAGTGGCTTCCCCCACACTCGGAATCATTTGCTGCAAAAAATCAGGAATCTCCCAACTTTCACCAGTTTCAAAAGGCAACCTGAAAACCCAAACTCTTGAGGATAGCTAATAACCAATAATAACCCCACCACCCGCACCACAGCCCCACAAATATGTCTGTCCCACACCTTCTGTCACTCCCCCTCTTCCTTGTAGATTGTAAGCCTTCGCGGGCAGGGTCCTCTTTCCACTCTGTATAAGTTGCTAGTCATTTATCGTCACCATTGTATTTGTTCAAAATTTGTTATGTATGTAACCCCCCTGTGACTGTACAGCGCCCTGGAATCAATAGCGCTCTAAAATTAATAATAATAATAATTCATGAGAGTTAAACCTTGACAGACTGCACTTTACATCACAACCAGTAGGAGCAACACAGAGACACATAGAGCATAAGCAACTCCTGACAGAGTTGTTTACATATATACAGATGTGCCCACTCTTACCTTTCCATCAATTTATTTAAGAACTCCAATTTCAAATGATAGATATAATTACATTCTACATAATAATAGAAATACATTACATTCATGAGAGTTAAACCTTGACAAACTGCACTTTACATCACAACCACTAGGAGTAACTGGGACCCAAAAAGCAAAAAGAAACCCCCCCCAAAGAGTATCCCTGGACAATACAATACAGAAGTATGGTCCTCTCTTTCCTTTCCATCAATTTAGTTAAGGACTCAAATTTCACATGATGGAAATCCATTACTGTACCGTCCGTGCCATTTGGCCCTGGTCGCCGACTACTGGGTCGGCGATTATAAACTGCGGCCTTGCCGCCTTTGTGTGAACACTTCCCTGTAGCCTCGTACCTTGATTGATTTTGAAATCAATCAAGGTACGAGGCTACAGGGAAGTGTTCACACAAAGGCGGCAAGGCCGCAGTTATAATCGCCGCGGCTGTAGCCGGCGACCATGGCCAAATGGCACGGACGTGACAATTACGTTCTACATTATAATAGAAATGCATTACTCATTGCGCACTCATGAGAACAAAACCTAAACAGACTGCACTTTACATCACAATCACTAGGGGCAACATAGGCCACATGTAAGAAAACTGTTTAGGTCTAAAACTCACTTTTTGCCCCTAGTAACCTATGGGCAAAAAAGTGAGTTTTAGACCTAAACAGTTGTCATACATGTGGCCCATACAGCATTAGCAACTCCCGACAGAGCATCACAACATACATACAGATGAGTCCACTCTTACCTTTCCATCAATTTAGTTAAGGACTCCAATTTCACATGATAGTTATACATTACATTCTACATTTTAATAGAAATGCAATACATTCATGAGAGTTAAACCTTAACAGACTGAACTACAACACAAGAGACACATAAAGCATAAGCAACTCCCAACAGAGTATCAACAACATCATGTTTGGTTCTAGAGCTTATCATCTCACACCAATCATTGTGATAGTGGGGTCACATATTAGAATGCAATTCTGAAATACTGTAGACTAGTGTACAAGCAATTGTGCCTCTAGTGACCAAGTACCCTAGGAGCGCTAAAAGTACAAGTGAAAAAAAAAAGGTCTAACCTCCTTCACAACATTGGGCGTACCTGTTTATTACAACTGGCCCCATGCTGTGTTGCCCATGACTGGGGCTCACTCCACTCTGGCCATGGTGGATTAACCCCTTAGCTATCATGATCAATTGCGATCACGGTAGCTAAGGGAAAGACAGAGGGAGGGGGCTGTCGATGCCGAATGGAGCTGTAATTGTGGCTGTCAATGGCATCCCTAGCAGCCTGGAAGCCTAAAAAAGGCTTCCGGGCTGCCTGTGACGCCACTATACCCACAGGTCACGGCAGGCATAGTGATTGACAGTTACTATTGATACCAGTACTGCTGTGTTCTGCTTTCCATTGTAACAGTGATCTAAAGATCAATGATACAAGTTCTCTATGGGGACAAGTAAATAAAATGTAAAAAAGTAAAAAAAAAAAAAGTAAAACACAAAAAATAAAATAAAAACATGTACACCGCCCTTTTCCTCTTGACAAACGCCAGTTGCCCTAAAAAAAGATCAAAAATAAATAAAGTATGAATATTTGGTATTGCCGCATGTGTAACGGCCTAGCTTATAAATCTGTCATATAATCTAATGACCGCCTTAAAAAAAAAAAAAAACCTTCACAGAATTGAGATTCTCATTCTCATCCTCCCACAGCAGCACATAGAATGGAATAAAAAGTGATCAAAAAGTCAAATAAACACCAAAGTGGTGCCAATAAAAACCTCAGTTCATCCCGCAGAACAAAAGCCCTTACACAGCTCTGTATATGGAAAAATAAAAAAGTTATGGCCATCAGAAGACAGCGATGCGAAAATATTGTTTTATACAATAAACTTTTTTCAAGCACTTCAACATAAAAAAAAACTATATAAATTGGGTATCACCGTAATCGTCTCGACCTACAGAGAAAAACTAAATTATCACGTATATTGCACGGTAAGTGCTGTTACAAATAAAAAAACACTTATTAGATTGCAGCATTTTCTTCACCCTGCCTTCCAAAAATACATTTAAAAGCGAATCAAAAGCCTTGTTCCCCAAAACACCTCACAAAAACCTTGAATGAAAGCATCATATGAACCCCATGAAAGCAACTTGAAAACCCATCTCTTCAGGAGCCTATAACCTACATTAACCCCACTGGGACTACACCCCCCCACAAACAGGTCTGCCCCTCACCTTCTGTCTCTTTCCACCTTTCTTGTAGATTGTAAGCCCTGGTGGGCAGTGTCTTCCCTCCTTCTGTACCAGTTGTTAGTTATTTATCATCACTATTGTACTTGTTTGATCCTATATTATGTATGTAACCCACCTTGAATGTACTGCACCCTGGAACTAAGGGCGCTCTAAAATAAGTAATAATAATAACAACAATACAGGGTCTTTTTTAGGGGGCTTATTTAGTTTTAGCAATTTAGGATGTCCACAAAACTGGAATAAAAATGAGACCACAGAGTCCAGTAGGTGCTCCTCCTACTCTGAGGCTTGTGGTTGAGCCAAATAGTGCACTGGGGCCACATATGGGATATCTCTGAAATCATCAGAATTGGGGGAATCAATGCTGAGTTGCATTTCCCTGGTCACATCTACTGTGTTCCAGTGAATAATGGATAAAAATTGATCTGCAAAAAAGGGAAATTTTGAAATTTCACCCCCACTTTACTTTAATTTCTGTGAAAAACCTAATGAGTTAACAGACTTCCTAAATACTGTTTTGAGTAAATTAAGGGGTGTAGTTTCTTAGATGGAGTTATTTATGGGGGTATGTAACATACAGGTCCCTCAAAGCCAGGTCAGGACCGGACTGGTCCCTTAAAAAAATCTATGTTGCACATTTTCTTGAAAAGATGACAAATTACTATTAAATTTCTAAGCCCCATAATGGCATAAAAAATAAAAATATATTTTAAAAATGGTGCCAACCTACAGTTGGCATATGGTAGATGCTAGTTATAAACTATTTTGCGTGGAATAATTATCTGTTTCACACGCAGACATTTTTGAACTTTGAAAATGGCAAATTTTCAGAATTTTCACACTATTTTGGTATTTGTCACAAATAAACAAGGATTATATGGATCAAAATTTATTACTAGCTTAAAGCACAATGTGTCACGTGAAAAGCAGTCTATGAATCACATGGATAGGTAAAGATATCAAAAAGTTATTCCCACATAAAGTGACACATGTTAGATTTAAAAAATGGGGCTTTGTCAGAGAGGCCAAAACTGGCTGCGGTGGTGACGGGGGTTAGAAATGTAAAAAAATAAAGAAAACATTAAAAGTTCAAAATTCCCCTTTGTTGCCATTTTGCAAATAAAAAAAAATAAATCAATAAATAAACAAGTTAAAAATAATTGGGATGACTATCATCCGTTAAAGTCTAATCTATAAAATATAGCATTGGTTATCCTATAACACGCTAGAAAAAAAAAAAATACCCAACACCAAATATGTGTTTCTGTGTATTTTATTTTAGTTAATTCGCCTCCCCAAAAAATTGGAATCAAAAGTGATCGAAAAGCAAAAACAGCAGCACCGGCAACAACTTATGTTGAGTGCAAGTCAAAACCCAGTCCACGGGCCAAGCTAAATCCAGGATAAGTCCAGACAGCACTTCAATTTTCAACGGTCTTTATTCTCCAATGAGACTAATACAAACTTCCCTTCAACCAGCAAAAAATGAGACTTAAAGGAGTTGTCTCATTACGAGCTTTCAGCCTGTCAGTGTCCCTGGTAAGTTGAACTGAGGGGCGTGCTAGCTTGTCTGTCTCTTCTGCTCCCTCTCCCCCCTCCCATCAGCACACAGGCAGCTACGTAACTTTTATACAGGGGGGGGAGGGGGTTTGCTCTCAGAGTTCACCCTGTGTGTGTCTGCCTAGGTCTGTTGCAGGAGAGGGCTGATCTAGGAGTGTAGAGAGGAAGGTGAAGTGGTGTGCTAATAGAGCAGAGGGATGCATGTGTTCCTATATACCCTGCTTAGCTTACAAGTCTCCACTTCTCCAGCAACAACAAGGGAAGTGTTACTATACTCAGGATGTGTCCCTAATACTGGAGAACATAAACTATTCACATGCCTGATCTCTATAGTATTAGTATAGTCACAGTTCCAAAGACATATCATGATTATAGTAACAGACAGGGTCACTGCTGTCACATCTATCTGTGTAGAGAGCAGGAGGAAGCAGGCACACACAGGGTTAATCCAGGCAGCAAGGACACAGACGCCAGAGTCCTCCTCCCCCTCCAGAAGCATTCTGTGTGGGAGGGGCTCTCTGCTCCGACCTGTCTTCAAAGGTGATGAGTCATTCAGACCTGACAGCCAGTAAGATAAGGATCAACAGGTCGGCTGCTATAGAAATTTGAGGAGCTGATGTAGTAATACTAACAGGGCTAGCTCAAAATCAGTAGGACATTTGTAATGAACATATATTGCAAAGCTGCTTGTTTTTTAAAGATCTTTAAATTAAAACCCAATCATTGTAGCGAGACAACCCCTTTAACTCATAGGGTATGTTCACATGGCTCCAATTTCGGCCGAAATTATGGTATAGAGAACTATGGATTACGCCTCCTCTCCCCGCTCGTACAATACGATCGTATTGTACGTGCGGGGAGATAAGTGACATGTCATTTATTTACGGCGTATACGCGCCGCGAGTAATGAATGACAATGGGGCCGGTAGGCTGCCAGCCCCCCCACGCCATATTGGCGCGAGCTCCTGAAGCACACGATGTATTGCGGCACGTACTGTACGGCCGCAAT